>JASDQU010101130.1:370110-382403 GCA_032191745.1 Picea mariana | reverse complement strand
TGCCAAAAATAATCCGGATCAATACTACACACTTCCCCTAGGATCAAAATGTTGGACTTGCAATCTGCAAAAAAGATTTCTAGGTTCATGCATCCACTTATCAGTCCAAAAACTCTTTCTATGAATAGGAATAACATATCTTTTTTCATTAAATTTACTCAAATCAACTCTTTCTTTCAACTGCACCCTATCCTTCATACTAGGACAAAATCTATTAAACATACTTAAATTCATGCTTTCAAAAAAAAACTTTTTACTTATCTTTCTCTTACCAAAGAACAAATCTTACCTATTTTCTTTAGAACAACTTACTTTCTTGGCACAAAGCTTCGCAATTCAAGTAGAGTATTGTGCACTTCAACAACATACCTATGTACAGATCTTTTCTTTTTCCTTACTTTAGTTCCCAACAATCACAGTTTCAGGTCCCAACAACGGGACAATTTGTTGGCATAGGGGAAGACCCAGGGTTCAACTCTTAACAATGCACCAACAAAACCTTGACTACTGGCTCTTTCGGAAACACCTGCAAAGCAGGAGAAGTCTCACTTGAGGTAGAAGTAGGGGGGGTTACAGGACACAGGTGTTTGTAACCAGGATGGGACACAATTATGTGATAACAACACTTCACAGGATATTCTGTTAATGCTTAGGAAGTCAACATGAATTAGTTTATTAACCTCATTAACATTGGAGAGTACAATCAAAGACAAATAAGCACAGTAAAAGAATGTGATGATGCACCCGAAGAACTTAGCACTTTGAGTTAAGTATAACATTCATTTACCCTTTAACATAACTAAAGTATTTAAATAACACAATATATATTCATTACACATCATAATCTAAGAAATAAGAAAATGCATAACAAACAAGACACTGCACAAAGAAAACCATGAGACACCAGATATACGTGGTTCACCCCAGGGTGGGGCTACATCCACAAACCGCTTCGCCTCTTTATTATTCACCAAGATCTTACATCTAGTCACTCCTGTGCACTAAGCCACATAGTCGAACTTCGCACAAGACAAGAGATATACACACTAAGCACTAGATCCTCCTTCTTCACCTTCTAAAACTAGGTCAAATGCATAGAGTCAAAATCTCTTCTCACAACACTTAACACCTTCTACAAAATCACAGTCGAGCAAAAAACATAGACCACATACATTCCTTCGCACAAAAATCACTTCTACTTCTACACTACATTCCTCTTTATTTATACTTTACAAAATCTTACAATAAAGCCTAAAGATAGGGAAAACCCATGGGCCGACATCCCATAAATCCGTTACAAAACCCTAGAGGACCCCTTACTAGGTCCACATAACCATCAAAATAGTCGATATCCACGATCTCATATTAATCTATCTTTGACTTGGAGGTCGAGCAACACTGAGGAGAAAAGTGGGGTGTACATCAAGTGGTATTAGAGCTGAAATTTACTTGCAGAGAGCAGGCAAAGGCGAGAAGGTGAGAGGCGATAATATGATAACATAAAATGGTATCAAAAGTTGAAGTTTGCATGTAGACAACAGGTGAAGAAAGACATATACTTATTCTCTGTAAATATTGTTGCAAGTTGTGCACCAAATAGTAGAATTTTCCAAGAGGGCTAAAGGCAGAGAAGATGGCTATTGAAGGCCATAAGTGTGGTCGAGGAGCAGACCACAAGCAGAAATTAAAGTAAAAATTGGAAAGGATCTCAGTGAGATAAGAGTAGAGATGGAGAGGCTAGCATTTAATATGCAACAGAAAGCAAAGGTAGAATGGAAATATGAGTGGCCTTTGAGGCGATGATCCAAATGGCCTGTTAAGAAGTTATTGGCCCAAAGGAAACAACATATAGTAACGAGGTGGTTGATGGAAGTTGAAGACCTCAGTGACATAGGGAAATTCGTTCACATATGTGAGATAGAGGTTATAAAGAACCTCAGTGATGAAGGTTCAAATTTCCAGGGCGACAATAGGAAGATATCAACAATTGATCTCATAAATTGCTAGGAGGGCAGAGATGAAAATTCAAATTGCCAGGTGGGAAAGGGAAAGAGGAGGAGAATGTCTGACAGTCTCATGAACTTAGATAAGAGTTCATATCAACAAGGAGAGATGATGGAGGAGGACCAAAGGAGCATTATAATCATTGGAGGAATTGAGTTATTCCTTCCAACCAGCCTATTTGAGGCTAGAGTGTGTGTTGCAGATGCAACAACAGAAAGCCAACCAGTTGCGACTGTCATAAAGGAGGAAAGGAAGAAGATATTGAAGTCTTCCCCACAAGAAGAAGAGGAAGAGAAATCAACAAAATTTCTTAGGATTTTCATCCAGGGATATTAACAAGAGATTCCTGTAGTAGTGGAGTCTGTAGTAGAAGAGGAAGTAGACATAATAGACTTTGTTCATATATGTGAAGAGCTAGAAGCCCCGGAGAAAAGGGTGATAGTGAAAAACATGCACATCCAACATGATAAGTTGGAAATAGGTGGAGGAGTATACCATATTGGGGAGAAGCTGGAGGAATTTGGAGTTGAACCAACATAAGAGGAGATTACAGAAGTCAATCTGTTAGAGGAGGAAGTTGAGAAACAACTCAGTGGTGAGACTGCAGAATTGGAGTCTGCAACAGAGTGGCCAACTAATGCCATAGGAGATGAAGATGAGAATTCATAAGGAGATGAGAATTCAAATGAATGGATCGAAATTTTCAGCCAGGAAGCTGAGCAAGAGATAACTGTAGAATGTGAACCTACATTAGAGGAGGAAGAAACATATAGCATGGATCTTGTTGATTTGTGTGAAGAGATAGAGGCCTTGGAGAGAAGGGTAAATATGAAAAGTCATCTTATCCAACAAGTTAAGTTGGAAATTGATGGAGAGAAGATGCAACAAAGAATATTTCAGGAGGAAAACTAGATAGTGGACCAGCTAGACAAAGAAATAGAGGAGATAAATAGATTGATGTTGGAAGCAGCACAAGAAGTAGTCATGAGAGAAGTATGGGACATAAGAAAACCCACAGGAAGAGTAGGGAAGAAGAAGCACCAAGGAAAAGGAGCAAATGAAAAAACTCCAAGAGAAGGTATGGGACCCTAGAGGACCTCAACAACAGATCTGACGGAGACATGCATAGAAGATCATGATTTTCTCAGTAGTGGAGTATGATACAGGAGAATCATCATCAAGAACACATGGAGAGACAACTCAGTGCCTTAGCATGCCTTTGAATCAATTCAAAATATTAACATTGGTGTTTCCTGCAAATATTTTTTTGAACTGATTGAAAACTGAAGAAGATCAAAATGATTGGGAGCTTAATGATCTCGAGTGATTTGGGAGTTTCACTCCTAGAATTTAGTGTAACGAAACTTAAGTGGGAGTTAGTTTTTTTTTTAGAGTAGATAGACGTTGCAAATGGTGATGAGACACCACTAGAGTAGTTAGAGGAAAAGGATCGAGGAGCCCTTTGGTTTTTGGTTGTAAAACATTCCCAATAGAGGTCATAGAAGGTAGAGAAGAGAGGAGAGGAGAGAGCTAAGACTCTGTTATAGTCTAACCTGCACATATTGTAATCAGACATTCATGTTAATGAAAAAAACAATTTTTCCTACATATGATTCTTTATGTGTTTGTGTGTGTTTTGTGAATATCATCTTTGGTTATGTATGTTGTAGATGTGAGTTTGATTCCATCTGCAGGGAACAAATATACTTCACTATCTATCTGTGAGTTTTCTGAATTGTTTTGGGTTCTTAGGCTAAATGCAAGGAGTGCATGACATAGTGGTGGAAACTTTGTGAGACAATGTTATTGGGTAAATCGGTATATGCGGACATGAACTAATCCCCCTAGATCCACCTGGATCTAGAAAAAAATGAGATGAAACAAGATGCTTTCCCTAAGTTGTGATCATCGAGTTTACTACCAAACGAGGAATAGATAACATACATTATGAATCGCTTCCTTATATCTTTGTTGTGCCTTCTTCACTCCAATACTCTTGTGAAATCAGATCTACGACAACACAAACCAACCAACTTGAAAGCAACAATAGTGGAATTCAATGACAACCTAAACATTTGATCAAGGAGTCATGTAATAAAACACTAATCATTTTATGGGAAAGAGGCATGCCACCGTATTATATTAATGAAAAGTAGAAGATACAACCAAATTTCCTTGATGTTGCAAGTTCCCTTTTAGTGTTCCTTCATTCCAACACACACATACACTTGCTCTGAAATTCGCATGAAGATAATCCACAAAAGCTTTATGGGAAAATGGTGGCCTCAAGCATCACTAAGAACATGATTCTTCACACGGTCTTCATCCTATTCTTTCATCAATTCTCTGCTTAATCTTGCTTAACCTTTTCCATGAGAAGCCCTTGATTATATAGGAGAAGGTGAAGTGGTTAAATGGATGAGGATGATCCCTCCAAATTAGAGAAATCAGTAGGATTGAAACCATACGATGCCACCTCACATTCTAGAAGATTCCCCTTCTAGAGACTTCATGAAACTTCTTTCCTCTTTTAGCTTTGGCACATTGTTGCACCCTGCCTATATAGCAGCCCGTGGAAATCCTGTGGGCCAACTATAGAGAAGCATGCGAAAATAATAGATTTTCGCATTGTGTAATATATGCAGCCTGCAGACCCTTTCTAAAAAGCATCCTTGTAGAGGAGGAAAGAAGTTGCTTTTCTCAGGCAGAAATTCATGTTGAGAGTCTGAACACATGTTTGTGAAATTATCATTAGGGTGACCAAAATAATGTGTAACAAAATGCCCCCCAAAGTATGAGGTTGGAACTTCTGACAGCCGAAATACTTTGTAAAAATGCGTGTGTGTCGAGAACAAGGAGTGCACCAATTAGGAACCTACAAACAATCAAGAAGCCACACAATATCATACCATGGCTGAAGTAGGCATTCCCATGTTCAGACTATAAATGATTGAAATCATAAATATAAGTCATGGCCACCAATTATACACTATGGATCCATGTCATCAAGATTCTACATAGCCACCAAGAATACACTGTGGATCTATGTATTTGAAACTCAGATACAGACATAGCCATGAGACATATAAAGTGGATCTATATGTCAATTCAAATCATAAATACTCCATCACAACCTAGATAAAAAATGATGAAGTCAAGGGTATTCAATCCCATCGTCCATTAGTATGAATCTGGCCATGTGCTTACAAGCATCGAAGTTGAACATGGTTAGAAACCACTTGATTACTGGTCGTTAATGAAAACCGTTAACAAGTGCAAGGGAAATCACCATTGATGTCAATGACTCCCAAGGTACCATAGTACAATCCAATGAGTGTGAATAGATGAGATGAAGTCAAACACTCAATGGAATCTCTCGATCATGGATCAATGATGTAAATCCATTGTCGAAAGCAAAGAAACCTTCCATTGAGGCATGCAGGCTTTAAGGCACCAAATAATTTCTAAGTCTTGTTCTTGGATAATGAGATGAATTCAATAGGAAAAGACTCATCATAGGAGGGCCTTGATGTATGCCCCATTAAATGACATGAAATAAGTAACAAATTTAGGGTAGAGAAAAGTACGAACATGATTTGAAACTGAAAAAAGGAAGGCTGACATGAGAGGAATTGACAATTGCATATGGCCAACTTAATAGAGGGCCTGGTTGAACTTCTCTTGAACATATGAATGGCACGAAACTAGTATTAGTAGCATTCAATTAAAGATGACTCAAGATTGGAGTTTGTAGAAAGCCAGATGAGAGACAAATGGATTTCAAAACCCAGATTCAAATGATAAAGGGGGTGCCATGTTCAAGAGCGATGCTTAATGCCATTAACACAAATACAAAGACACACCTTTTTCCCAAATTCCCCCCCACCATTTCTGGCTAGTACCTCTTTATTTTTACGCAAGCTTGAGGAGGATAACATATGCTTGTTGATGTAAGCTCATCCTTTGGATGAGTCCCTTGGAGTATTTTAAAAAAACCCTAAGAAGGAGTGGTTCAGTCCCATATGGGTCTTTTGATGTTTGTTTAATGAGTCCAGAGATAGAAAACTCAAAGGTTTTTCATGTTTATAGAGTCTGGAAAAACACTTAAAAGAGAAATATCTCAGCTCCTTTTTAGTAAAATAGTTCGACAGGACCAAAAAAGTGATAAACTATCGCCCATCGAATGTTTTATTCAAATAATTTTACGAACATGAACAGAAAAAGGTTGCTCGACAATATTTTCGTTTTTAAGGCATGTGAAAAGAGATTAAAGGTTACTCCGTAAGTTTTTTTATTTTCATGTTACCATGATAACAAAAGTATACTCGATTACATTCTCATCGATTTTTTAGCACAAGAACAAACAAAGACTAAGCTAGAGTTTTTTCTAAAAAACCCTAAAACGTAATCATACACGCAACGAAAAAGAAAAACAAATCGCAAAAACTATCCATACTTTATTGTTTAGAACCCTAGTCTGCCCATCTGTAAGAAACAAAACACTCACAAGACCATTAGGCTGGTAGGATTTTGAGAAAATATTTTTAAATGATATAAAATATTTTTAGAAAAAGTAAAAAATGAGATAAATAGGGGTAAGAACTCATTTTCACTATTTCATTTGTATTTGGTCAAAAACTTGTCTAAGAGCCCTTTTTCACCTCATATTTCGGCGGTCGATTTCCATGAGCACAGGCGATCATTCGACGAATGGTTTGAGTGAAAATAGTGAGTACCTCGTCTTCTTCCTTTTCAATGGTTCAAAATTCATTTTAATCGGTTAAATGATGATTTTTTGGGTGCATTTTTGGTCCGTAGGCGTGCATTGGGGCCACCACAGTTGCCATATATCAGGGCCTACGGAAATCAAGTATTTTCGTAGGTGCCCAACATTTCACCTGTAGAAACCCCACTCTGTAAGTGAAGCCTAGTTGTGGTGGATGAAAACCCAAAAAGAAAATGATGCATTGGACCAAAATGAATTCCAAAAAATTATGACTAAAGTTGCTAACTTATTTCTTTCATCTCCATGCAGGTATTTTGATTGCAAAGATGTTGGAGTGGAGAGAAAGAGAGCATGAAGATGATGATGCAATGGCTTTGAATGATCTGGGCACCATAAATTCCCTACGACAGTGTGGTTTGTTAAAGTTCTTCAAGATCCAAGGCATGAGAACCCAAGTGAGACTATTGGAATCGTTCATCACTGTGGAGGAAAGATGTCAACTAAAAAAGTGAAGTTAATTTTAAATAATGTTTTATTAACCTTGCAATTCTGCTTAGGCGTATGGCAATTCATGAAGCTCACACCGTTTGGGGCATTGATACAAGGCGTACTCGGTTGGTTGCTGCGACCCTTGGGGAGAGGGTTCTCCCCAACTTATTATCGGCTGCAAGATTATCTTGGTCGAGTTTTCAAGAGAGCATATTGTTTTACGCTCCAAACAGATATTTCGTCCGAGAGGAGGGACATCGTGAGGAATGAAGTCAACACAATGATCAGATTAGACTACTTGGGCAGCAATTTACTCCTCGAGAGAAAGGGAACGGATGGAAACATGTTGTTCGTTAACAAGAAAATGTGTTATTACATCACTCGAACAATCTGGGACGAACTACAGACCTTGAAAGACGTTCTCAGCTATGGCCTCACCGGCCCTCCCATTGTCAGAGCGGATCTCGCCGACACCCACGCCTAGCACCTCCACGCCGCCTCCCGCGCCACCGCCCGTGATGACTATGCTGCTGCTTTCTTCGCCGCCGCCGCCGCCAATGCCCGCATCGCCACCCACATCGCCGCTGCCCGCGCCACCGCCACCTTCATCAATCCTGCCGCCACCCACGACGCCGCCATCACTGCCTACGTCGCCACCACCGCCGCCCACGCCGCCGCCCACCTTGGCTGCGCAAACGCCGCCGACGCCGTGTACGCCGCCGCCGGCCGTGACTACACCGTCGCCTGCGAAGCCACCGTCCGAGACTTCATCTCCGTCGCCGCCGCCTCCACCGCCGCTGACTGCCATGACAAGTGCGTTGCTGCCGCAAGGGTCGTCGACGCTGAGCGTGACAACAAGCACGCCGTCGTCGATCGCTCCGCCGTCGCCGCCAAACGCACCGCCGCTGCCGCCGCCACCGAGACCATTCTCGCCGCCAACTGAGCCTCACAAATACTGTTTGTGCAAGGTAACAGATAATTCTAGAAAGGAATGATCACGGGCGGTGTTATGACATTGGATGATGTCTTGGATGCCATCATACTTTACAATCACCATGTCAGCGTATGTCTAAATAATGATTGGTTATTACCGGTCAACTTGTCAGTGTCAGAGGAGAGACTTCTGAAAATTTTAAATCTGATTGCCTTGTTCCTACAAACTAAGAAGGTGGAAGTACAATGGTTCATTCCAATATCTCTGAGCATTCTATCTGCATTGCTCGAGTTCACCACAAAAGTAAGAGTTTTTCTTTATACCAAAATCAATATGTTATTTTGTTATATAGTACATTTCATATGTGATCCACTTCCTTACGTATGGAGGCAACAAGTATATTCTTTGGGGAAATGGGTAGAGAACTTAACACCTTGCAATGACATAGAATTAAAGGTCGTTAGGGGAAATATATCTGCAATCATCACTGAAGGTGCAAAAGTCGACCAAGAAGGTGCAATTCGGGTGTCTTGGTCAAGTGTACCCGATGAAGAAGAAGGCACGCCGACCTTTGGTATCATTGAAAAGAATGTTCCTTTTAACCCCACTGACATTATTTGTACATATCTTAAAAGGAAAGATGTATGTGAAATTACTGCTCCCACGATTAGCGAGTTTTATGTGAAATGTAAGAGTGATGATGATTTTAGTCACATAATTACATTAGTTAATTGTATAGTAGAGAATCGTTGTGGGTCATTGATATCTTATGGCCCCAACAAGAAAGTTCGTGTTCGCGGATTTGAGGAGTCCATAACATCTTATGTAGATAATGGGCTTCCATCTGTTTATAAATTGGAATTGGCCAATGTAGTTGTGGCTTGAGCGGATGTTAGCGATTGTAATTTTTCAAAAATTATATCATCATTGTTAATTTCATGTTGATTTGGTTTTAATAAATTAGATTGAAATATGTTTAATGTTACAAATATTAAATGTTTTATTAATAATTTTTATTTATTTTATTATTTTTTTTGAGATATACTTTAAAATAAATTTTTAAAAATTATATTACAATTATATTGTGATTGTTAATTTCATGTTGATTTGGTTTTAATAAATTAGTTTGAAACATGTTGATCTGGTTTTAATAAATTAGTTTGAAACATGTTTAATGATAAAAATATTAAATGTTTTATTAATAATTTTTATTCATTTTATTATTTATTTTTGAAATATAATGTAAAATAATGATTAAAAAATATTTTTTTATGGCTTTGGCTAAATCTTCTATTTTTGGGGTTTTTTGGCCTAAATTTGGCCATGTAAATTTGGACAAAATCACTATTTTTTTGTTGTTTAAATTTGGAACTCTCATCATCAACCAAGTTTAGTAGGTAGAGATAGTTTACCATAGGGATTTAAATCACTTATTGTTCAAAATCACAATGAGACCCTATTGTTATCCATTCATTGCATTAAATCTAGGAAATATCAACAAATAAATAACAATACCATCCAAAAACACAAGGGAAAAATCCATCACAAGTAAGCATAAATACAATAAACCATAGTTATTATAATTTCATTATATTTATAATGTTGTATGCACATTCTCACTATGAAATTTATGTGCGTTTTTATGGGATAATAGTTGAGAAAGAAGCTAAAGCATGAATGCAATGGATCATTCCCTACATTGGCCTTTAAAGTAATGAAAGGGAATAACCCTTTCTTTATAGCTATGGAAAATGCTAAATAGATTGAAAAATTTCATGCCTAAAAAACAACAAAAATTCAAATTGACTAAGGGTTTCATAATTCAAATTAACGAAGGGTTTCATACGAAATATTAATCATCTTCATATTTTAACTTAAGATTTCATATTAAACCAAATATGAATCCTTAAAAATATGCATGTTTACTCCAAAACATGCATAGAAGGTATTGCAAATTGCACCAACATACATTGGGTTTATGGAAGACCAAAGACTCAAGATTGATGATATTCTAAATACCCATTTGCAATCGATTTATTTTAAATTCATTCCTATCAATTGATATGCTAAAGGTAAGGGACTCTATGCCCTCAAATTATAGTAATCGAATCAACAAACTTGTCAAGCTCATTCACTGAGCTAGGGGCATTGAAGCTCCCAAGCTTGGAAGACATTTAGACTAAGAACACAAAAACCCAAGATGAATTTGATATGACCCAAAGGAAGGAATATATGAGGTTAAATGCATATGTAATAATGGTTGGCCTAATAAATGGGCCACATGTGCAATGCGTGAATATGTATATATAGAAATCATGTAGTGATTATTGAGAAACATGTGATTTGGATGTATGAATGTATTGGGTGTTTGGAGGAGGTTCCCCTATTCTTTAAAAATTTATTGTGTAACTCATATCTCTTATCTATATTGGAGTTTTTATCCACACTAGCATTTAGTGTACATGGTGTGTACTCTGGTTTATTGTGTTATATTAAGTATCTGTTTCATAACATAATTGTTGCAATTAAACAAATAAAATAGAATCTAGTAAAGAAAGTATACAACATATTAGAAGTTCAAGAACGAACAAACCTGTAATGTCCCCCAGTCCAATGGAGGAACATTACGGTGCATAATACTCATAAAAATGAAATTTCAGCTAACTATTTGATTTCCTATAACTTATCATCTATGAATTACA
Source organism: Picea mariana (assembly GCA_032191745.1). NCBI lineage: Eukaryota > Viridiplantae > Streptophyta > Pinopsida > Pinales > Pinaceae > Picea > Picea mariana. Next base: position 371,548 of record JASDQU010101130.1, on the reverse strand, counting down.
TACATATTTCACTGTTTTCTACTACCATTAATTAGATGCATCTACAACATGCTAACAATATGAAATGCAGCTAGTAAACTCACATGCAACAACATATAAATCATTATCATACTTAGGGTAAAACACAACAATCAAACCCCATAAATATAACACATCAAAAAGATAAAACACTTTCTTTTAATTCAGTTTTGCAACCAGCTGTTTGGGATGGACATTCCACCTAACCATAGACTTGTTGTTCCAAATATCAACAACAATTCACCCTCGATCTGAGGCTAGTAATCCACAAAAGAGGGTGGTCTCTCACTTCCTACTCACAACTTAGAAAACTCATAATTCACTGGCATTATCCTACAACTATCCCAATTTTCCACTAGCTCTCTTCTTCTCTACTTTCCCAACCCAAGGAATGTACCCTTCACTGATCTCAGTCCATTGGGAATCCCATTTGTTTATCAAGGTCTCTTTGGCACATGTAACAAGGAATCTCTCATTTGGGAAACTCAAGGGAAATCATTGCTAGGAAAACTACCAACAAAAAATAGCAGCAAACACTTGTTGTTACAATGCAACTCACATAGGAGTTCACTCTTCAAGCCTAACGACTTGGATCTTCGGTCTTCAAATTCAATACACTCCAAAAATTCTCCATCATGCTTTATAATTCACCCTCCATGGATGCTCCATATCTGAGCTTTCTTTTTCTGCTCTCTACCTCCTACTCATGTCGAAACATTGACTGTCTCAGATTGTTGTAGCTTCCCATGTAAATTTCTCTCATTTGGCTTGCTTGCTTGAATCACACACTTCCCCAAGTTGATTGTACTCAACCCCTATGTTCCCAATAACTTTTGGTTGTGACCTCTCACACCCACCCTCTTACATGTATTCAATGATTGGCTTTGGGAACACTCAATCAAAAAATAGAGTTTGATACATAATGATAATAAAATTCAGAAATGTGGGTTGAATTAATGTACATGGGTAATTGCCTCTTGGACCCCTCTTAGGAATTCTCCTAGACCCTCCCCTCTCTTGTGGATTAATTCATCCCCCATCTCTATCAATGTCCCCTTAGCAACTAGAATCACATTTGTTATTATTAACATTCAGAAACAAATTTCACATATACATCTCTTGGTTGTAGCCACACATTATATCTACATTAAGTATTAATTAAACTGGGGATTATAGTGGGATGTTACAAAACCTGATAATTAAATGTTGCCCACAATATTTAAAAAAGAAAAGAAAATAGTAGCTCTTTCCATACCAGGCATGAAATCACATACCCTTCACTACATAGAAATGCAAACTAAGTGAGGGCTTAAGAACATAAATTGAGCAACATATAAAAATATGGTTATATCTAAACTTAAGGGAACAAATCATCTTAATTTGTTGGATGTGTTGTACTCTATACCACCAAATCACGTCA
>JASDQU010101130.1:314626-345124 GCA_032191745.1 Picea mariana | reverse complement strand
CAATGATAGAACAAGACTTTAGCACAAAAGCAAGGTTGTCATAAAAACATAACAATAGTGATATTTATAAGCCTTATGGATGTAACAAAATTATTATTACATCAATATATTTAACCACTAAAACTTTCTCAAAACTTGCCAAAATATGCGTTGTACTTAGTAGATAATGTGGGCTCATTTTAGGCAATTTTCAACGGTTAAATGAGGAGTTACTGAAGAGTTTGGTTAGGGTTTTATACATCCCTAATGGCTGTAGGTTAAATTTGTAACAAAAACTAAAAATAATTGGAGAAATGAGATGCCCTGGTGGCTCATGCAAGCATTTATAGCATAGATTTGATTCTACTAGGAACAACTTCAAAATAAAAAAAAATCACGTTTCCCAAAGAAATAATTTTATTTCTCCAATGCAAAAAATGATGAGTAGTGCCTTTAATGATTGCGTTAATGGTATCACGAAAAGAATGAGAAAGAAGTACTACCTCCTTGGGGGTGTAAATCCCCTTACTCACCAAGGAAAGTATCCCTAGCTAAGGTTTAGACTAAGAGGGTGTATGCACTTATACTTATCTTAGCAAACTGTTATTAAATCAACAATACTTAAGCAAAATTATGATGGAGACTAAGGTGGGGGTGTATGCCCTTATACTTCCCACCTATCTCTAACAACAATCAACATTGACTTGAAACACAAATGATAACACAATGCATACTTTCTTACCAATTCAAGGAGAGATGCTAAGACAAACCACCACAATAGCAAGAGAAAAGCCTTCCAAAGCTAGTGAATTACTTCCACCAACCAATAACCAATAAAGATAGCCACACTAAAGAGCACAATGGATAAATATCAAAAGATGGCAAAAATTCCAGTCCAAGTATCCTCTCACAAGAGGGAGAGTTATGATTTAAAGTGAGATCTTATGATCTCTATTTATACAAAATGTCACTGGAAAGGGTAAACATAAGATAAGGGGTCCAAAACCATTATATTACCCCATTGTAACAAAATAATATTAAATAACTCACTTAAAATTTACTTTTTGCACAAATGAAAACCGTAAAAGTGACATCACTCTTTTGGGAGGGACATTTTGACCCTTTAGCAAATTCATTGGAGAAAAACTTGAAGTCGTTGGGGCCAATGAGCCCTTACTCCAAGTCGTCATGAAATATTCAAGTCTCTTCCATGCCAAGTGTCACAATGTAGCAGCTCGCACCACCAATTCCCTAGCCCTAATGATGTCGTCAACCCTTCAAGGGTGACGTTTGAGTCCTCCCAAGTGAATTGTTTGGGAAGTAGGGGCTAGTTTTGGTCCTTTGTGATGTCCTTTAGGCCTCCAAAGGAAAATATTATTCATCCGATGAGTGGGCCCTTATCATCCATCCTCTGGGCTTGAATCCCCATGAAAGCCCAAGCTAGGATTTTTCTTCCAAAATTGTTCACCAAATAGGTCCTACAAAGATAAAAAATCATTCCCTCCAAGGATCTCAAGTCATAATATCATGATGAGTAGATCAAATCAATAAATGAGCCACCTAAGCATGCACATCAAAGATTACCCAATCAAACAAGTAAGTTCTCAAAGACATTATGCAAATTTCCAAGCTTGGGTATGGGAGGGTTAACAAGGTGTCCTATTGGGTAGATCTTTCCCTAGGTCAAGGAATGTTTCCCAAGTGATCCCTCTCTAAGCCATGTGAAATGGATGAAGTGGTTATGGATCAAGACTCACTGAGCATGGGGTTTGTTGTAACAGATGTTGGAAATTTCTCTACTCAGTGTCTTCATCCCAAATGTGTTTGAGGATCGCATCAAGCTTATTAATCAACTAGGGATCTCAACTCCAAATTATCTAGCTTGCGTCAGATTGTTGAAGGCCTTGTAGGGCCTTTTGGGAAGAAAGTTTGTGTTCTGGGGTCTCTCACTATAAGTATAACATCTCTATTTTACATGTGGCACATGTTGGCTATATTTCTTCTCTGGAGACTCCATGTATCATAAATTAGTTCGAAGGTGACTTCATTGGTGACAAATCTAGGATTCAAGGTACAAAGGGTGAGTTAGTGCTTCGAATAATCTACATTTTGAAGTTTCATTTAGTTACTCTACTGCTTTAATGGCAGAGCCAGAAGGTGTTGTGATAGTTGCAAGCAATTTTGAAGTCTCTTATGTTGCAAATCGACAAATCTCTATTTCGAAAGTACAACATGATGTACATTACCGTGAAGGTGGTCACTGATAGGTCTATTTGCTCAGAGAACGCTTGAAATAAAAAATGATATTATTAAGACCTATCGTAATCAAGGTGGATATGATATTCTTGGTAGCAAAAAAGATCAGATAAGGTCAACTCCCCAAGTGAATGTTGCATTAGCTGCATGCCAAGATTTGAAGTTGGATGGACTTATTATCATTGGAGGTGTCACGTCTAACACTGATGCAGCTCAATTAGTTGAGACATTTGCTGAATCAGGATGTCAAAAAAGAGAAGTATTATTACTTTATCCGATTGATGGGAAGAAAGGCCTCCCATGTTTCTCTGGAGTGTACCCTACAGTCACATCCTAACATGGTAATCCTTGGCGAGGAAGTAACCACATCAAAAATGACTCTCTTTGATTTGACAACACAAATTTGTGATGCAGTTCAGGCCAGGGCAGAGCAAGATAAGTATCATGGGGTGATCCTTTTACCTGAGGGGCTTATAGAAAATATTCCTGAAGTGTATGCCCTATTACAAGAAATTCATGTTTTGCATGCTCAAGGTGTTTCTGTTGAAGACATTTCATCACGTCTTTCACCATGGGCATCTGCTTTATTTGAGTTTCTACCTCCATTCATTAGGAAACAACTTCTCCTTCATCCTGAATCTGATGACTCTGCACATTTATCCTAGATTGAAAACTGAGAAGCTTATGGCTCAGTTGGTGGAGACAGACATGAACAAAAGACTGAAATCTAGCCAATATACTGGAAAGAAATTCAATGCTATTTGTCACTTCCTCGGCTATCAAGCTCGAGGATATTTACCATCAAAATTTGACTGTGACTATGCATATGCCCTTGGCCATATTTCTTATCATCTCTTAGGTGTTGGGTTGAATGGTTACATGGAAACTGTAATAAACCTGAAGAAGCTTGTATCCTAGTCGCAATGTGGTGATGCTCCAATCACGGCAATGATGACTGTGAACAGATGGCTATGGGGTGACGTGCCTCTCAAATTGGAAAGCCGGTTGTTCACCCTGCTAATGTGGATTTGAAGGGCAGGCCATATCAGTTGTTAATGCGCAATGCAACACGACTTTTAATGGATGATATCTATAGGAATCCTAGTCCTCTTCAGTTTGAGGGTCCCGGGGCAAATGAAAAAACCATAACCTTATCTGTTGAAGACTAGGATTATATTGGTTAGGTTCAACAGTTGAGAAGTTATCTTGACCAGGTGAGGGATATAGGAAAATTAGTTCGTGGTAGAAGAGATCTCATCCATGGTGTTGATGAAGACATTGAGGTGATTATGGAGAGGTTGCCGAAAAAATGCCAGAGTATGCTTTTTCCTTCTACAATGCTTGTCTAGGTGCAGAGGCTTTCGAGGAAATATTTAAATGATCCTATTGTTATTTATCTTGTTGGTGAATCATCTTAGAAGTTGGCAGATAGAATATCACTTTATTCTATTTCCGCATCCACCTATGGGAAACGCCCCATTATCAATCCATTGATAATTGAATATGCTAAAGGGGGAAAATGTATCATTTTTACTCAAACAAAGCGAGATGCAAATAGTCTGTTAGTGGCACTGGATTGGGTCCTTTCTTGTGAACTTTTGCATGGTGATATTTCACAGAATCAGCGAGAGAAGACTCTTGCTGGCTTTTGCGAGGAACGTTTTAACGTGTTGATTGCTACTGATGTAGCTGTCCGTGGTCTTGATATTCCTAATGTTGATATGGTTATTCATTACGAAATCCCGACAACTGCAGAGATTTTTGCGCATGGAGGCAAATCAAATGCATACACTACTATACACAGTTCGCTGGAAATTAGGATTTATTTGTGCTTTTAAATTAGCTCGGATTATTGTTACGATTAGTTAAAGATTGTTGAAGTTAGTTCATTTTTAGTTAGGTATCCTATGACGCGGATTCAACCTCCTTGAGAGAGGGAATTTATATAAAAGTTCATCCATTGTAATAAGGGAAAGGGGGCGAGAGGGGGAAACCTCTTTTGAAGAGGGATCCTATTGAATGTGGAGATATTCTGAAAACCTGGAATGGAGTAATGCATGAGAGACATGTTCACTTGATATTGTGACATTCATCACAGCCGATTCTTTCAGTATGTTCTCTGTTTTCTTATATTCATATTGTTTATCTCTTCCTTTATCGACTGAGTTAAAATTTGTTTGGAATTCATTTTGCATGCTCCTTACACACAGTTGATATGTGTTGTGTTTCAATGATAGCTGGTCAGAATTCGCTCAAGATTAGTGCTCTGCACCTAGTTATTAACCTTTGGTCTTTTTCCTCTAAAGTTGTAGTGAAAACTCATCCCTGTTGTTGTTCCTGAGTTTATGTTTTAAGGCTATAAAACATACCGTCAAGGCATCCAAAAAAAGGTTTTCATAAACAGGTTTTGAAAAGAAGAAACAAAGAAAGACTAGATCAGATTCAGTTTCTCAACTGTCCCTGTCTTGCTTCCCGTTGCTCTTGGATGATCATGTCACGTTAAATTGCAGCGCATGATCTTTCTAACTCAGTCCTATTGGTAGCTGTTTGTAGAATAGTGTTAAATAAGTTTAGTGCGATGCTGGTTTGATCCTGAAGACCAGGTTCTACATTAGGTTGTCTACCGTTAGGAACTGTCATGGGTGATAGGGTTTTAAATGTTTGTAAAAGGGTTTTTTATCAATTGGTTACTTCAAACTTTCAGAGATGATATTAATGAAACAACTTTAAAATCTAAAACAGTAATGTAAAAAAAACACAATCAAGGCCATTTCCTGGTTTTGTGACAATTTTGAAATTGTAAACAATGAAACACAACACAAAGAAATATAAGGATTTTATCTAGAATGAATCTTATATTTCAATTAACAATGATGAAAGAGAAACAAGATTTCTAACAAAGTGAAATATTAAGGAACATAAGGTTTTATAGGTCTTAAAATCTCTAAAGTAATTTCAGAGGAAAAACTGTAACACATTCAACATCCAAACCAATCTGAAACAATAAACAACAATGCATATAACTTCAAATTGATTTATTTGCTAGAAACACACATTAAGAGGAAGATTTAACAAAGCATGATAAACAGGGGAAGAAACATAGTCACGAAATTGCAGGATCCAGAATCTTGTTTGCGGTTTATATTCCAATGAACTTCAAAGTTGATATTACAAAAGTGGCCTTCTCCAAAATTTCTGAAGCCCTGTTTTAGCCTTTCGAAACTATATTTATATCTTTCTATCAAGTTTTTTTCGTTGGTAACTAACCAACCTCCTAATATTACGGTTACATAAATTAATGTCAACCGTTTACAATATCTTTCAAAATTCTAAAAATATAAAAATATTTACAAAACTTTAAATTTGCGTTGATGAACTTTCTTTTTCTATTTCAACGCATTAAACATATTTCCCCAAAAATTTTATCAAAACCCTAGGATCCTCAGGTACTTCGTTTTCTTCAAAAGAGAAAAATATTTTATGTAAGCTTGGCAACTGGCTTTCTATTGTTTTCTCTGTGAATTTAATCTTTTCCAACTTTGAGCTTGAAGCTGTCATCCATTTATCTATTTCTGCAATGTTGACTGATTTAATATTTGAAATTTCTGATTTCCTTTCTCTGAGTTCTTCTTTTGACTTCAGCTGATACCTGGCAATGTTGACTTTGCCCAATAACTCAGAGAAACCATCTTTCCTGATATTTATTGAATCTTTTTCAATAAGATTGAAGATCTTTTGACAATCTTCATTAATTCCTTTTGTAATTCCTTTGTATTCTGCCAATTTTGACTCCCATACTTTTAACATTATATCTCCTTTTAACTGCTTTGAAATGGATAATTTCTGTGTTTTTCCAGTTTCTTCTTTTTGTAAGGAAGTTATTACCTTTTGAAAAGAATTTCTTCTTGCTTTATCTTCTCTTTCTTTTTGCACTACCTTTTCCATAGACCTATCTAACTCATGAAAATAATTCTGGATGATTTCCAGATTACATAATATTTTCTGTTGTTCTTCCTCAATGTCTGCATATATCTCTGATGATCGCGTCCTAAAGTGTTCAATTTCAATCACTTGATTAGTAATTGAAATAATCTTATTTTGCAAAGATTTATTTTCATCACTCAGCTTCTGGACCTGTTCTTGAGTAACCTGTATCATGTGTTTTGCTTCACCCAAGTTTTCATTCAAATTTTGGATTTCTTGGTTGTCTTTGAGTCTAGCTTGTTCTAGACCCTTTTGTATCCCCCAACCAATAATTCTTTCATTTTCTTTTAATCTGTCCTGCAACTGCATTATTTTTTTATCTTTTTGCTCCAGCATAGTTGTTAGATTCCCTACAGAATATATGTTGGCTGATGCTATAGCACCCATGGTTCCTGCTAACTCTGTATCAAATTCTCCTTCTTTGAGTTTATTTCCATCAACTATAATTTTATGTGTTTTAATCATTCTTTCTCCTACAGGATGAAGTTCCTGTTTCAATACAACTTTTCGTTTTTTACTGAAAAAATAATCAGATGAAGGGATTTCATCTCTGGTGATTGGCTCTAAGTCACTTACATATAGAACTCCTTCATGAGGGGTTCCGAAAGTAGACTGTAGTGGGGTCAATGCTGTAATAGGACTGCTGATTTCCTTTGAAGATGTTCCTCCAACATTTTCTGGAATATCATTGAGAACTATTGGACTGGTTTCTATTCCTTTGCCCTTATCTGTCTCTAGTTCTTTGGTCTGAGAACCCTCTGTATTCTGAGGAGGTATTTTAGGATCTTGCAGCTTATCCTTGTCACTTGACTTATCCTGAATATCAATTTCAAATGCTGGAGGAGTTGTTTCTTGCTCTGGCAATGAAGTTGACATTTCACCTTGTAAAATCTTTGGCAGACAACATCGTCTATTTCTTTGAAAAGATGAAAACCCCACCTGTGCATCAGGTGACAAGGTTTGCACTCTGCTCTGCACTTCCTCATAAGATTTAGCATTTTTAAAAACATCATCGTAAACTGAAAATTCATGTTCATATGCTTTTAAATTGCATTGTGTGAAATGCCGACTGCTTATTTGGTAAGGATCGTGTTTCCTATGCTCTATGCTTTCTAATTTCACTTCATCCATCGACTCAACTTCTTCCTTAGAATGGCCTATGTTTAATAAAATGAATTTTCCTATATAAATAGGAAAAGATGGCCATGCTTTTTTCTGCTGAGATTTTAATTCTAACCCAATTCCACCATTGACTAGCTGATAAGCCACCTCTCTTCATATTAACCTGTCTGGTAAAATTTTTGGGAGTGCGTGTGGCAGAATTGAACAGCCATAAACCCTAACATAGGAAAAATGTTCCTCAATGAACCAGTCAGCAACTAACTTGAGGTTTTCTATGATGGTATTATAAATGCGAGGAGGTTCACATCCAAAGAATATTTTGTTCAGAGGGGTAATTACATAATGAAAAACTTCATAAAAAACATTTTTTTCATTTTATTCCCAGAGAGATGAGTGGTACTTATGAACAGGCTCTGGGCAAGAAACATCCCAAATCCAATTCATTAATGGGAAAGGAGTCATAAAAAAAATGGCATCCATGATATAAGATGACATATAAAAGGACACTGGCTGTCCTTTTGACCTAGTTGCTTTGTAACTCATAACCTCTGATGTAAGATTATCTGACATAATTTTGTGCCAATTAAAACTGCGTCCCTTTGAAACTTCCTCTAAGAAAGGTGCCCAATCTACATGAAAATGACACGGATCCTTTCTCCCAAAGAGTCTACATAACATCATTGCTACATACACCATATATTCGTTTAAAGAAGCCGTGGCATAAATTCCATATAAATCGGCCCTAAACTTGTTTTCATCTCTAGCCCATCCTCTTATCATGTCAGGGTATGTTTGGCCACCTTCAATGCACTCTTTTCCTTGAAATGCAGCTACAAAGTTAGAATTAAAAGTGTGTCTGTAATGGGGCGAGAGCCTATACATTACTTGGATATGTTCAGGCCTGAATGAGCCAATAATAGCTCCTTGCTCATTTAGAATACTTCTGGTCGGAACATCTACTTTATCTAGTGCCCAAGCAATCATATCGGTATATTCCACAAGTCTCGGACGTGCAACAACTTTATGAAGCTCAGTCTCGGCAATATCTCGGAGGTGATTGTCTAAATCAATAGCTGGATATTTAAGCTCCTCCTCTAGTTTTTCAGAAATTCCATTCCATGACTTGACAGAGTGTACCCAAGATGCAGTAGTGTCGGAAACAATATCACCTTCTGGTTGCTCTTCATTTTTCTTCGAAGCCTTTTTGGGTGCCATAGATCCATGTTCACTTGAAAACCTGTAACAGAGAGGATTTTATCTTCGAAAAGATAATGTATACGTTTCAAAATTTACTTTGAATATATCATAAAAGCATTGAGATTTGTATCTCTGTTATGAAGTTAAGGCTCTTAATGCAAAAGATATTCCCGAAGATATACATTTAATGTTTGTACTTGAGCTTTTCCAGTATTTTCAAATATAATAGAAACTTACCAAATTGGACAATTGCCGCATTAAAGATCATTCATAAAAAGTTTAACTTTAAACCTTGTTTATTCGAATGATTAATTAGTGTTAATCTTGAATTAAATTTGAAAACATTCTTATCGGAATTTCGGAACTTTTGATGTCAAGGAAATAAGTCATTGAAGAACCTCGATGCCAAAATCGCGATGTATTATTTAAGTTAAAACATTTTTATTATTTTAATTAATCCAGATTAGATCTTTTCAGGATTTCATTAATCGGGAAATCAAGGATTGGGAAATCGGGAAATTTGATGACATGAAATCTGCTTCTCTCAAAACCGCGAATTCCGATATCCCAATGTAATTATTAATTCTTAATCATGCTTAACGGTAATTAGATTAATTTAAAACTTTAATTAAGGATTAACTGTATCGGGAAATCGGGAAATCGGGAAACTCGATGACAAGATTATTTGACTTCACAAAACCGTGAATCCCGATTTCGCGATGTGATTAACTTAAATCTTAAACCCTTTTTAATTCTGAATTAATTAAATTACATTTTAATTGAGTTTTAAAGTGTCGGGAAATCGGGAATCGGGATTTCGTAGTTTAAGTTGCATTGAACATTTGTTCATGCAAAACTCTGAATCCCAATATTTCGATGTAATTATTAATTCCTTAAACTTTTTAAATTAGTGCTCGTATAAAAGATTTGAAAAAGTGTTGGAAAACTTAAATTCGTTTAGATTTTTATCATTCTTTGTCCAAAAATGAACCATAAAGGCATCGCGAATTCATCGAAGATGAAATTTTTGCTTTAGGAAATTTATAGAATGCAAAGACTCAAAGATACAAGTCTTTTATCCTTTAAGAATATAAAATTCAAGGTTTGTTTCAACATAGGCTCCAACTGGGGACCTCGTCTCCCTGCGGGACGAGGAGAACATGCAGACTCAGTGCCTTCATTGGGTAATGGGGTCAAGGGTTTATCTCTGATAAACTGATCAAGGAGTAAGAAAAGAAATTACATAAAGTCTTTGAAAACCTTTTCAAAACTTCTTACTTATTTGAAATTCAGTTATAGTCTTCTTCAAAATTTTCCTTCTCCTTCCAAAATTGAGTTAGTATTGAGATGATTAGAACAATCTTTAGAAACTCAACAGATTATTGAACATTTCATATTGCATCAATCGAAATAAAATTTATAATTTTAAAACTGGGAAGCTCTAATTTGACTTAAGATGAATATCCAGTTTTTGAAAAATTGATAACTAGAATAGAGTTATAGATAAGTATGACAATCTTACAAATACCTCAGACATTGCTTCATTGCCAACAGGCCTGTTCAGTACCCCGGTGAAGTTATCTGTCCCTTTTTACTGAATTTCCTTTCACCGCTTCGAATGCTTATTTTATGCTCAGACATTGCTTCACTGCCAGCGGGCCTATTCAGTACCCCGGTGAAGTTATCTATTTCTTTTATTTTCAGACGAGGGAAATCATTTAAATGAATTTCCTTTCATCGTTTGTAGGACTAGATGGGGGCAATCAATTATGAATTTCCTTTCACCATCTGTCTTATAATTAGCTTATGATTACGAAGCGGGGGAAATCAGTGATACTTAATATATCAGGGGTGGTTATCTGTGTAAAATTTTATAATAAAGATTTGTCAACTTTTTTTGGTTATTCTAGACCAATTTTTCTTAACTTTCAAAACTTCTTAGTCTATAGAGAAAAAGGGAAAAATATTTTCAAGGGATCTTCTCTTGAGCAAGCTTAAAAGTTCAGACAAACTGTTAAGAAACTTAAGATATTCAGAGTTAATCTCAAACCTAACCATTTTTAGTCAGAGAGAAAAATCATGAAAGCTGACCTATCTGAATTCAATCCTTTTATGATTTTCAAAGTCAATACAAAATCTTTTCAACTCTGATACAAAGTTTTTTTTTTTTTTTAAATAAAAGATAATACTGAGGATATTAAAGGAGACTTTTCAACAATCTAAAAACCATAATACCTCAGACATAATTTTAGAAATAACTGAGTAGTTTTTTTTTTTTAATTTGAGACAGAAACCGGTATATACAAATTTATTTTATTTTATTTTATTTTTATTCCATGTAATGCTTTAAGAATCATGCATTAACAGGGGAATTTAGGATCTTACCATCTAAATTTTCTAGTAGAAAAGAGTTTTTACCTTCAGAAGATGATATTTTAAAGGGTCCATACCGGATGTGATCAAATTTACCGTTTTTTCCCGAATCTTCCTTTCGAGCATCCCACCTCAAAACTAGATCTCTTGGAAGAAAGTTCCTATTCTTGGCCTTGCGATCAAATAACATCTTCATATTATCCTGGTACTTCTGTAGCTTTTCATCTATTACATCCTTGTGTTGCTGAACTTCAATCAGCTGGTTTATCCGTCTAGTGATAGGATTTGGCTCTTTCTTTTCATCCTGCCACAGTTTCATCACAGGAAGTGCTAAGTTTATGGGCAATACTACATCTATGCCATAAACCATTTGAAATGGTGAAGTACCGATAGATTTCTTCATTCCTATCTGATTTGCCCATAAGGCATACTTTAAATGTAAGTGCCAAGATTTTTTATTTTTATTTAAGACCTTCTTAATTATACTGATCAAACTCTTATTAGACGATTCAACTAGACCATTTCCTTGTAGATAATATGCTGTGGAATGTCCTAGAACAATGTTATATTTTTGGCAAAAAATGATCATTGCCATTGACTTGAAAGCCTGTGCATTATTTGTTACTATCTTTCTAGGATAGCCAAATCTTTCCAATATATTCTCTTCCAAAAAATCTATAACCACTACATCAGTGGCCTTCCTTGTAGGGATTGCTTCCACCCACTTGGTGAAATAATTTGTGGCAGTGAGAATCCACCTATGTTGGGCACTTGAATGGGGATTTATCTCACCTATGAAGTCAAGCCCCCATTGCTGAAAAGGGGCTTCTGTTTTGACTGGAACTAACGACATAGCTGGTAACTTATGTTTTCCAGTAAAAAATTGGCAAGGGCTACAAGCTCTTACCTTGGAATTTACATCTGGGAAAAGTTTGGGCCAGTAATAACCAGCCCTTAAAATTTTATATGCTGTTGCTCTCCAAGCATGATGCCCTCCACAAACCCCTTCATGAAACTGACTTATAACTTCCTCTGTCTCTGATTCAACCAGGCAAACTAAGAGGAAACCAAGAGGGTCTTTCCAGTATAATTTTTTCTCAGAAATGCAGTATTTAATTGCATGCAGTTTCAATGTTCTAGCTTTGGAAGGTGACAAACCATCTGGACATTTCAAAGTTAAAAGATATGTTACTATATCTTTATACCAATCTGACGAAATGAATTTGTCCTCAATCTTGTTTTCAATTATTTGATCATCAATTTCATTCATATCTATCCATCCTTCTTCCTCTTGAGCACTATTTATCCCAAGAGACCGAAAATTAGATTCATCTAGAAGTCTAGCCAAACCCTGTTCTTTTACTAATTTAGTTGGTTTAACCTCCAAGTCAAATTCCTGAATTTTTTCAAGCCATCTACCCCTTTTACCATCCCTGTCTGCTTGTACTAAGATATCCTTTACAACATTGGTAGGTACATATGCAATGATTTTGGAATGTAATACATTCGTTCTAAACACCTTCAATGCTTTAACCATTGCGTAAGCTTGCTTTTCCATTATGTTGTATTTAAGCTCAGCGTCTCGGAGGCTTTTACTAAAGAAGGTGATGGGTTGCTCAAATCCTTCTTCATTCTTCTGGAGGAGAACAACAGCAAGTGTATGTTTTGAGGAAAATGAAAATATGAGGAAATCCTTAAGATAATCTGGACTTGCAAGTATCGGTGCCTCACTTATAAGTTTTTTTATGTGGGCAAAGGATACCTTTGCTTCTGCTGTCCACTTAACTTCGTTATTCTTCCTGAGCATATCTGTAATCAATTTAACAATCTCGACAAAGTTAGGAACAAACCTTCTCAAAAAGTTTATTTTTCCTAAAAAATATTGAATTTTCTTAACATTTCTAGGAATAGCTAATGTTTCTATGGCCTCTACTCTTTTAGGATCGATTCTGATACCATCTCGGGATACTATATGTCCTAACAACTTTCCTTCCTGCATGGAGAAATGAGATTTTTTAGGATTTAATGAAAGACCAAACTTACGACACTTTTCAAAAGTTTGTTTTAAATGAATTATATGATCTTCATCTGATTTCGAAAAAATAGTAAGGTCATCCATATATATAACTACAAACTTATCATGTTCGCCGACACAAGCAATATCCATTGCTCGTTGAAAAGTGGCTCCTGCATTCATTATTCCAGATGGCATTTTATCATACATGAATGTACCCCAAGGAGTTGTGAATGCAGTTTTTTCCTTATCAGGCTCACTTACAGCAATTTGATTATATCCTGAAAAACCATCAATCATGAACATCCTAGTAGCTCCTACTACTTTTTCAAGCACGTGATCCATTTTTGGTAGAGGATAGTTGTCTTTAAGAGAAGATTTATTTAAGTTTCTAAAGTCAACGCATAATCTGATTTCCCCATTTTTCTTCCTCACTGGTACTAGATTAGCAAGCCAATCTGAATATCTTAAGGGAACAATAATCTTAGCATCTAATTTTTTTTTAACTTCTTTCTCAATGACAGGTAATAATATCGGGTTAAACTGTCTGAGCTTTTGCTTGAATGGTTTAACACCAGGTTTGAGTGGTATTTTGTGTTCTATCACCGAAGTGTCATATGTTTTCAAATTTTCGTATGACCATGCAAACACATCTTTATATTTTTTGAACAACTCTGTGTATTTGTTTTTATTTTCTACTGATAAAAATTTAGATAACTTAACCATTTTGGGATTATCTACAGTTCCTATGTTACAATCTTCAACCTCTTCTGGTTGAGGTTGCAGAGTAGTTTTAGAAGGAATCTTATCTTTATTAAAGAGTCTTTCCAAAGGAATCAGACCTTTGGGGATTTGATTGTTTTTTAGAACAAGCATCCGGTGATTAGCTATTTTATCATGAAACTCTTTTGCATCTTCCCCTTCCTGCATGATCCATATAGGATCATTTTGATTCTCCTGATCGTTATATGTTTCTGAAAATTAATCTAAGGATTCTAGAAACTTTCTAAGTTGTCAATCGTCTTCGAAAACTTGCCAATGTTGTATATTATCAGGTATGGAAGGACGATGTCTCATTTGAATATGGTATTTTAAGTTAAAATATGTCGGGGGTGTAAATGTTGATGCGGCTTTAGCTAAAGCATCATCCTATTGGTTTTCGGATCTAGGGACGAAATGAAAATTCACAGAAGTGAAGAAATTCTCAATTAAGTCCCATACAAAATTTTTATAAGACCTTAATCTAGGATGTTTAGATTGATATTGTCGATTTACTTGTTTTATGATTAATTCAGCATCACCGAAGACTTCAATATTTTTAATTTTCATTTTTCTTGCAGCTTCTAAACCAAGTACTAAAGCCTCATATTCACATACATTATTTGTACAGTCTATATACCACTGGAGYCTATAAGAAAAAGGGATCACAAATTGATCATCAGGAGCAATAAGGAGTACTCCAGCCCCAGCTCCAAGATAGGAGGAAGCACCATCAAAAAACATTTTCCATGTACCAATATTATATACATTTTCTTTTATTTCATTTTTTTGAATTTTTTCTTATGTATATTTATCATCTACATCTATCTCAAAGTCATCATCTAACGATAATATATAGTTCCCTAAATCTTGATCTGCGAAATACACTGGATGATTTTTAGGATTTTTTGGGTCACTCACCGTGAATGCCATCCGAGTTTCCCTATATAGATGAGTGAGTTGTCCTCCGAAAACAGGGATTGTAGCATATGTCATGTCTAACTGGAGGGATCCTCCGAGCTTAGCACCCCATGATCTAGATAATAGCATTCCATATTTTGGGGGAATATCTGCAACTACTACATCCATAAGGATACTTTTAGCGGGCATCTGGGCCAGATTAACCACTAGGTCTTTAATCATCCCTATGCATTTAACTTTTCTCGAATCAAAAGAATACAAATCACCATAGGGTCTTGTAACTTCGAGACCAAGTTTATCCATTATTTCTTTAGGCATGACATTATGAGAAGCTCTCGAATCCAACATACAGTTGTGTAAAAGGTGGTCAAAAATAATAAGTGTGATATAAAAAGGAGCTACTGTATCTCTTGCCCCTCCTACGTGCGGACTGAAAACTATGATAGGTTTATCATCTTCTAAGTTAATTGTGTCGACCTGACTTTCCTTTTTAGAAAAATTAATCATTTTAGCTATTTGTTTTCGGTATACTGGATTTTTAGCTAATTTGACAAGGGGTATAGGGATTTTGATCTTGCTAATTTCGTTTTCCAAGTTAAAATTGCCTAGGGCCTTGTCATTCTCAATGTGTGGGGCTTCCATAACTTTTTTCTCGGTTTTACGTTGTGATGTAACCTTATTTTATTTTATAGGAGCTTGTGTATTTACAGGGGTGTTTCCTAGTGGTTCTAACTATACAGGGTTATCAGTTCTATTTCTTTTTGCAGACTGTTTATCTGCAACTTTTGGGTTTTCTTCATCAGTATCATTTCTAAGCAAAACCTTTTTTGTTTGAACATTAGGGAAATTTTTATTTCTCGGTCTCAGATTATATTTTCCCTGCAAGTCAGCAATAATATCATCTACAACACTTTGATATGTATGATCATCAGTGGCATTATTGCTAACTTTCTCTTCTGATTTACTTTCTTTAATCAAAGATGCTTCATAATCCTGTCTAGATAAGTTAGGATACCTATTATCATCACCAAGATTATTAACATCTTCATCCAATTCTTCAAAGTCACCAAAATCTTCTTCTCCAATATAATCTTCACTTTTAAAAGGTGCTTGAATTTTTTGATCTTCATTTTTTATCGTTTTATGTGGTCCCTGAGGTTCAGTATTTTTTCGGAAATCTTTTCTAGGAAAATTATCTCTTCTGGGTCTTTCTAGCTCCATTTTCGAAATTTTGTTTGAGAGTTGCTGAATAACCCTAGCCATCTCTTCTCATTTATCTCCAGAAGATTTTCCCGACCCTGAAGGTCCACCTTGTTCTTTAAATTTTTTATTTTCTTTATTTACGTTTTCAGTCTTTGCTTTAAGCTTACCTGATGCCATCATATTGGATTCTATTTCAACTACATCATCTTGCATTTTAGAGAGATCTAATGATCTTCTCTCCCTTAATAGTAAAGAAAAGTTAGGATCAAAAGCACCAGCATAAGTTACTTTGGCTGAAGGTTGTGAAGGTTTAACTTCAGCTGGAATTTTATTGTATAATTTATTAAATCTTTGTGTGAATTCCAGCACTGACTCTGAGTTTTTATTTTTTAGAGCTCCGAATTCGGTTAGATAGTAAAGGTGATCTTTTCTCTCACCCCATTGTCTAATGAATGCACTCTCTAGATCTTCATAAGATCTTAATGATCCGGCTGGTAGGGATCGAAACCAGGTTCTTACCTGTCCCTCAAAAGTTTGAACAAGTAATCTGGAATAAACATCTTCATGTTCTATTCCAAGTATATTTGCAAATTGATTGAAAAAATTGATATGTTCTTGTGCAGTTAGATCACCCTCCCTGGTAAATTTGGGGAGACTCTTCATATAGTTCTCAGGGAGATCGTGAAGAGAAACAGGAAGGACTAGGGGAGCATACCTAGCAGCCACTTTGGCGAAAATCTTGGGAACTGGTACTTGACCACCTCCAGGAGCACCCCCTCCACCTCCAGCACCTCCTTGTCCTGCCATGGTTAGGTTTGGGACTGAAGTTGGGATAGTGTGTGGAGAAGATTCTTGGAAGACTGGAGATGAAACTTCAGTAAAAGAAAAAGTGTCAAAATAAGGGGGAAGCGAAAGTGAGCGTTCAAAAGTTTCCGATGAATTTGATTTTGTAAAATTAGGCTGATCGGTAGAACAAGTTGATAAAAGGATTTGTTTAATTGATTTTCTTGATTTTAAGATTTTCTCTGTATTAGAGACTGGTGAGGTTTGTTTGCTATCCGGGTTTTTTCTGGTATTTTTACGGCTACTAGCCAGTTTATTTAATTGTGGAGTTGCCAAGTGAAAGATAATTTAGCCTTCTAAAGTTTTATGTTCTTGTTCACTATCAACAACAGAAAGTGTCAATGTCGTTCTTCCCAGGGAAATAATTCATTTCTTCGTGTCCCTGGCAACGACGCCAAAAATATGTTGTTCCCGAGTTTATGTTTTAAGGCTATAAAACATACCCTCAAGGCATCCGAAAAAATGTTTTCATAAAAAGGTTTTGAAAAGAAGAAACAAAGAAAGACTAGATCATATTTAGTTTCTTAATTGTCTCTGTCTTGCTTCCCGTTGCTCTTGGATGCTTATGTCACGTTCAATTGCAGCCCAAAATCTTTCTAACTCAGTACTATTGGTATATGTTTGTAGAATAGTGTTAAATAAGTTTAGTGCGATGCTGGTTTGATCCTGAAGACCAGGTTCTACGTTAGGTTGTCTACCGTTAGGAACTGTCATGGGTGATAGGGTTTTAAATTTTTGTATAAGGGTTTTTTATCAATTGGTTACTTAAAACTTTCAGAGATGATATTAATGAAACAACTTTAAAATATAAAACAGTAATGTAAAAAAAACACAATCAAGGTCAATTCCTGGTTTTGTGACAATTTTGAAATTGTAAACAATGAAACACAACACAAAGAAATATAAGGCTTTTATCTAGAATGAATCTTATATTTCAATTAACAATGATGAAAGAGAAACAAGATTTCTAACAAAGTGAAATATTAAGGAACAGAAGGTTTTACAGGTCTTAAAATCACTAAAGTAATTTCAGAGGAAAAACTGTAGCACATTCAACATCCAAACCAATCTGAAACAATAAACAACAATGCATATAACTTCAAATTGATTTATTTGCTAGAAACACACATTAAGAGGAAGATTTAACAAAGCATGATAAACAGGGGAA
Organism: Picea mariana; assembly: GCA_032191745.1. NCBI lineage: Eukaryota > Viridiplantae > Streptophyta > Pinopsida > Pinales > Pinaceae > Picea > Picea mariana. Next base: position 327,305 of record JASDQU010101130.1, on the reverse strand, counting down.
TAAACATAGTCACGAAATTGCAGGATCCAGAATCTTGTTTGTGGTTTATATTCCGATGAACTTCAAAGTTGATATTACAAAAGTGGCCTTCTCCAAAATTTCTGAAGCCCTGTTTTAGCCTTTCGAAACTATATTTATATCTTTCTATCAAGTTTTTTTCGTTGGTAACTAACCAACCTCCTAATATTACGGTTACATAAATTAATGTCAACCGTTACAATATCTTTCAAAATTCTAAAAATATAAAAATATTTACAAAACTTTAAATTTGTGTTGATGAACTTTCTTTTTTTGTTTCAACGCATTGAACATATTTCCCCAAAAAGTTTATCAAAACCCTACGAACCTCAAGTAATTCATTTTCTTCGAAAGAGAAAAATCTTTTCTGTAACTTGGCAACTGGCTTTCTATTGTTTTCTCTGTGAATTTAATCTTTTCCAACTTTGAGCTTGAAGCTATCATCCATTTATCTATTTCTGCAATGTTGACTGATTTAATATTTGAAATTTCTGATTTCCTTTCTCTGAGTTCTTCTTTTGACTTCAGCTGATACCTGGCAATGTTGACTTCGCCCAATAACTCATAGAAACCATCTTTCTCAATATTTATTGAATCTTTTTCAATAAGATTGAAGATCTTTTGACAATCTTCATTAATTCCTTTTGTAATTCCTTTGTATTCTGCCAATTTTGACTACCATACTTTTAACATTATATCTCCTTTTAACTTCTCCGAAATGGATAATTTATGTGTTTTTCCAGTTTCTTCTTTTTGTAAGGAAGTTATTACCTTTTGAAAATAATTTCTTGTTGCTTTAGCTTCTCTTTCTTTTTGCACTACCTTTTCCATAGACCTATCTGACTCATGAAAATAATTCTGGATGATTTCCAGATTACAGAATATTTTCTGTTGTTCTTCCTCAATGTCTGCATATATCTCTGATGCTCACATCCTAAAGTGTTCAATTTCAATCACTTGATTAGTAATTGAAATAATCTTATTTTGCAAAGATTTATTTTCATCACTCAGCTTCTAGACCTGTTCTTGAGTAACTTGTATCATGTGTTTTGCTTCACCCAAGTTTTCATTCAACTTTTGGATTTCTTGGTTGTCTTTGAGTCTAGCTTGTTCTAGACCCTTTTGTATCCCCCAACCAATAATTCTTTCTTTTTCTTTTAATCTGTCCTGCGACTGCATTATGTCTTGATCTTTTTTCTCCAGCATAGTTGTTAGATTCCCTACAGAATACATGTTGGCTGATGCTATAGCACCCATGGTTCCTGCTAACTCTGTAGCAAATTCTCCTTCTTTGAGTTTCTTTCCATCAATTATAATTTTATGTCTTTTTATCATTCTTTCTCCTACAGGATGAAGTTCGTGTTTCAATACCGCTTTTCATTTTTTACTAAAAAAATAATGAGATGAAGGGATTTCATCTCTGGTGATTGGCTCTAAGTCACTTACATATAGAACTCCTTCATGAGGGGTTTTGAAATTAGACTGTAGTGGGGTCAATGCTGTAATAGGACTGCTGATTTCCTTTGAAGTTGTTCCTCCAACATTTTCTGGAATATCATCGAGAACTATTAGACTGGTTTCTATTCCTTTGCCCTTATCTGTCTCTGGTTATTTGGTTTGAGAACCCTCTGTATTCTGAGGAGGTATTTCAGGATCTTTCATCTTATCCTTGTCACTTGACTTATCCTGAATATCAATTTCAAATCTTGGAGGAGTTGTTTCTTGCTCTGGCAATAAAGTTGACATTTCACCTTGTAAAATATTTGGCAGACAACATCGTCTATTTCTTTTAAAAGATGAAAACCCCACCTATGCATCAGGTGACAAGGTTTGCACTCTGCTCTGCACTTCCTCATAATATTTAGCATTTTCAAAAACATCATCATAAACTGAAAATTCATGTTCATATGCTTTTAAATTGCATTGTGTGAAATGCCGACTGATTATTTGGTAAGGGTCGTGTTTCCTGTGCTCTATACTTGCTAATTTCACTTCATCCATCGACTCAGCTTCTGCCTTAGAATGGCCTATGTTTAATAAAATGAATTTTCCTATATAAACATGAAAAGATGCCCATGCTTTTTTCTGCTGAGCTTTTAATTCTAACCCAATTCCACCATTGACTAGCTGATAAGCCACCTCTCTGCATATTAACCTGTCTGGTAAAATTTTTGGGAGTGCGTGTGGCGGAATTGAACAGCCATAAACCCTAACATAGGAAAAATGTTCCTCAATGAACCAGTCAACAACTAACTCGAGGTTTTCTATGATGGTATTAGAAATGCAAGGAGGTTCGCATCCAAAGAATATTTTGTGCAGAGGGATAATTACATAATGACAAACTTCATAAAAAACATTTTTTGCATTTTCTTCCCAGAGAGCTGAGTGGTACTTATGAATAGGCTCTGGGCAAGAAACATCCCAATTCCAATTCATTAATGAGAAAGGAGTCATAAAACAGATGGCATCCATGATATAAGATGACATATAAAAAGACACTGGCTATCCTTTTAACCTAGCTTCTTTGTAACTCATAACCTCTGATGTAAGGTTATCTGACAGAATTTTGTGCCAATTAAAATTGCGTCCCTCTGAAACTTCCTCTAAGAAAGGCGTCCAATCTACATGAAAATGACATGGATCCTTTCTCCCAAAGAGTCTACATAACATCATTGCTACATACACCATATATTCATTTAAAGAAGCCGTGGCATAAATTCCATGTAAATCGGCCCTAAACTTGTTTTCATCTCTAGCCCATCCTCTTATCATGTCAGGGTATGTTTGGCTACCTTCAATGCACTCTTTTCTTTGAAATGCAGCTACAAACTCAGAATTAAAAGTGTGTCTGTAATGGGGCGAGAGCTTATACATTACTTGGATATGTTCAGGCCTGAATGAGCTGATAACAACTCCTTGCTCGTTCAGAATACTTCTGGTTGGAACATCTACTTTATCCAGTGCCCAAGTGATCATATCGGTATATGCCAAAAGTCTCATATGTGAAACAACTTTATGAAGCTTAGTCTCGGCAATATCTCGGAGGTGATTGTCTGAATCAGTAGCTGGATATTTAAGCTCCTCCTCTAGTTTTTCAGAAATTCCATTCCATGACTTGACAGAGTGTACCCAGATGCAGTAGTGTCTGAAATAATATCACCTTTTGGTTGCTCTTCATTTTTCTTCGAAGCCTTTTTGGGTGCCATAGCTCTGTGTTCACTTGAAAACCTGGCTGTAACAGAGAGGATTTTAGCTTCGAAAAGATAATGTAGATGTTTCAAAATTTACTTCAAATATATCATAAAAACATTGAGATTTGTACCTCTGTTATGAATTTAAGGCTCTTAATGCAAAAGATATTCCCGAAGATATACATTTAATGTTTGTACTTGAGCTTTTCCAGTATTTTCAAATATAATAGAAACTTACCAAATTGGACAATTGCCGCATTAAAGATCATTCATAAAAAGTTTAACTTTAAACCTTGTTTATTCGAATGATTAATTAATGTTAATCTTGAATTAAATTTGAAAACATTCTTATCGAAATTTCAGAACTTTTGATGTCAAGGAAATAAGTCATTGAAGAATCCCGATGCCAAAATCGCGATGTATTATTTAAGTTAAAACATTTTTTTTATTTTAATTAATCCAGATTAGATCTTTTCAGGATTTCATTAATCGAAAAATCAGGGATCAGGAAATCGGGAAATTTGATGACATGAAATCTGCTTCTCTCAAAACCGCGAATCCCGATATCCCGATGTAATTACTAATTCTTAATCATGCTTAACGGTAATTAGATTAATTTAAAACTTTAATTAAGGATTAACTGTATCAGGAAATCGGGAAGCTCGATGACAAGATTATTTGACTTCACAAAACCGCGAATCCCGATTTCATGATGTGATTAACTTAAAGCTTAAACCCTTTTTAATTCTGAATTAATTAAATTACATTTTAATTGAGTTTTAAAGTGTCGGGAAATCGGGAATTGAGATTTCACAGTTTAAGTTGAATTGAACATTTGTTCATGCAAAACTCCGAATCTCGATATTCTGATGTAATTATTAATTCCTTAAACTTTTTAAATTACTGCTTGTATAAAAGATTTGAAAAAGTGTTGGAAAACTTAAATTCGTTTATATTTTTATCATTCTTTGTCCAAAAATGAACCATAAAGGCATCGCGAATTCATCGAAGATGAAATTTTTGCTTTAGGAAATTTATAAAATGCAATGACTCAAATATACAAGTCTTTTATCCTTTAAGAATAAAAAATTCAATGTTTGTTTCAACACCTGTTAGATGCTTTCACTGTGATGGTCTTTTCCTTTTCTTTTCTACTACCATATCATGATTATCGATTGTTGAAAGATAGACTTGCTTTGCCTCATTTTCTGTAAGTAATACAATCACTGTTATTATCCCTTTTCTTTGGTTTTCACTTGACTCCATCGCCCAATAGGCCCTTTTCAAATCTGTGCAACCACCAAACTTATTAAAATATCTTGTCTTATAAAACATCTGGGCTTCTTACTATGTTTACTGAATATTCTTTGAGTAAAAAACCTTGCTTATTGAGAAATCCATATCTAAGTGTATTAGGTCAGAAACACACTCTAAAGCGGTTTTCAGGGATTGGCTTGCTGCAACCCAAGTCAAGATCTGAACAACAAATAAATTTTTCTTTTAAAATGTGCTAAGGCTTGGCCCTTTTACAACCTAGATTCAACTCTTGTGACAACATTTTTTGGCGCCGTTGTCGGGGAAGGAGGACAAAGTTATCTTCCCTAGTATACGACAAAGGTTCATATTTGTCTCCTGATGGTGAACACGGGATAGACGTTCGATTGGTTGTGATTGTTCACCTGGTGACTCCTTGGTTCGTAGACTCTACATGTTTTCGTTGGTGACTCCACTGGTCTCAAATGTCGAATTCCTCCACTGCTCGGATCACTACAAGGCACTAACTGACGAGGTTCATAGTTTTTGCAGGTCACTTTATTGATGTAGGCACATGGTCTACCGTTCTTGGCACTTTACAAGAAAGCACCAACCCTAGATGGAGTCTATGTTGTAACAGATGTTAGAAATTGCTCTACTCAGTGTCTTCATCCCAAATGTGTTTGAGGATCACATCAAGCTTATTAATCAACTAGGGATCTCAACTCCAAATTATCTAGCTTGCGTCAAATTGTTGAAGGCCTTGTAGGGCCTTTTGGGAAGAAAGTTCATGTTCTGGAGTCTCTCACTGTAAGTATAACATCTCTATTTTACATGTGGCACATGTTGGATGTATTTTTGCTCTGGAGACTCCATGTATCATAAAATTAGTTTGAAGGTGACTTCACTGGTGACAAATCTAGGGTTCAACGTACGAAGGGTAAGTTAGTGCTTTGAATAATCTACATTTTGAAGTTTCATTCAATTAATCTACTGCTTTATTGGCAGAGCCAAAAGGTGTTGTGATAGTTGCAAGCAATTTTGAAGTCTCTTATGCTGCAAATCGACAAATCTCTATTTCGAAAGTACAACATGACGTACATTACCGTGAAGGTGGTCGCTGATAGGTCTATTTGCTCAGAGAACACTTGAAATAACAAATGATATTATTAAGACCTATCGTAATCAAGGTGGATATGATCTTCTTGGTAGAAAAAAAAATCAGATAAGGACAACTTCCCAAGTGAATGTTGCATTAGCTGCATGCCAAGCTTTGAAGTTGGATGGACTTATTATCATTGGAGGTGTCACATCTAACACTGATGCAGCTCAATTAGCTGACACATTTGCTGAATCAGGATGTCAAACAAAGAGAAGTATCTAACACTAATGGGCAGAAAGGCCTCCCATGTTGCTCGAGGATATTTACCATCAAACTTTGACTGTGACTATGCATATGCCCTTGGCCATATTTCTTATCATCTCTTAGGTGTTGGGTTGAATGGTTACATGGAAACTATAATAAACATGAAGAAGCTTGTATCCTAGTGGCAATGTGGTGATGCTCCAATCACGACAATGATGACTGTGAATAGATGGCTATGGGGTGACATGCCTCTCAAATTGGAAAGCCGACTGTTCACCCTGCTAATGTGGATTTGAAGGGCAGGCCATATCATTTGCTAATGCGCAATGCAACACGATTTTTGATGGATGATATCTATAGGAATCCTAGTCCTCTTCAGTTTGAGGGTCCCGAGGCAAATGCAAAAACCATAACCTTATCTGTTGAAGACTAGGATTATATTGGTCGGGTTCAACAGTTGAGAAGTTATCTTGACCAAGTGAGGGATATAGGAAAAGCAGTTCGCGGCAGAAGAGATCTCGTCCATGGTGTCGATGAAGACGTTGAGGTGATTATGGAGAGGTTGCCGAAAAAACACCAGAGTATGCTTTTTCCTGCTACAATGCTTGTCTGGGTACAGAGGCTTTCGAGGAAATATTTAAATGATCCTATTGTTATTGATCTTGTTGGTGAATCATCTCAGAAGTTGGCAGATAGAATATCACTTCATTCTATTGTCGCATCCACCTATGGGAAACGATCCATTGTTAACCCATTGATAATTGAATATGCTAAAGGCGGAAAATGTATCATTTTCACTCAAACAAAGTGAGATGCAGATACTCTGTCAGTGGCACTGGGTTGGGTCCTTTCCTGTGAACTTTTGCATGGTGATATTTCACAGAATCAGCGAGAGAAGACTCTTGCTGGATTTCGCGAGGGACGTTTTAACGTGCTGATTGCTACTAATGTAGTTATCCGTGGTTTTGATATTCCTAATGTTGATATGGTTATTCATTACGAAATCCTGACAACTGCAGAGATTTTCACGCATGGAGGCAAATCAAATGCATACACTACTATAGACAGTTCGCTGGAAAGTAGGATTTATTTGTGCTTTTAAATTAGTTCGAATTATTGTTATGATTAGTTAAAGACAGTTGAAGTTAGTTCATTTTCAGTTAGGTATCCTATGACATGGATTCAACCTCCTTGAGAGAGGGAATTTATATAAAATTTCATCCATTGTAATAAGAGAAAGGGGGGGAGAGGGGGGAACCTCTTTTGAAGAGGGATCCTATTGAATGTGGAGATATTCTGAAAACCTGGAATGGAGTAATGAAGGAGAGACATGTTCACTTGATATTGTGACATTCATCACAGTCAATTCTTTCAGTATGTTCTCTGTTTTCTTATATTCATATTGTTTATCTCTTCCTTTATCGACTGAGTTAAAATTTGTTTGGAATTCATTTTGCATGCTCCTTACACACAGTTGATATGTGTTGTGTTTCAATGATAGCTGGTCAGAATTCGCTCAAGATTAGTGCTCTGCACCTAGTTATTAACCTTTGGTCTTTTCCCTCTAAAGTTGTAGTGAAAATTCATCCCTATTAGATGCTTTCACTGTGATGGTCTTTTCCTTTTCTTTTCTGCTACCATATCATGATTATCGATTGTTGAAAGATAGAATTTCTTTGCCTCATTTTTTGCGAGTAATACGATCACTGTTATTATCCCTTTTCTTTGGTTTTCACTTGACTCCATCGCCCAATAGGCCCTTTTCAAATCTGTGCAAACACCAAACTTATTAAAATATCTTGTCTTATAAAAAATATGGCCTTCTTACTATGTTTACTGAATATTCTTTGAGTAAAAAACCTTGCTTATTGAGAAAGTCATATCTAAGTGTATTAGGTCAGAAACACACTCTAAAGCAGTTTTCATGGATTGGCTTGTTGCAACCCAAGTCAAGCTCTGAACAACAAATAAATTTTTCTTTTAAAATGTGCTAAGGCTTGGCCCTATTACAGCCTAGAGTCAACTCTTGCGACAACAATTTTTGGCACCGTTGTAGGGGAAGGAGGACAAAGTTATCTTCCCTGAGATACGGCAAAGGTTCGGATCTATCTCCTGATGGTGAACACGGGATAGACGTTTGATTGGTTGTGATTGTTCACCTGACGATTGCTTGGTTCGTAGACTCTACATGTTCTCGTTGGCGGCTCCACTGGTCTCAAATTTCAAATTCCTCCACTGCTCGGATCACTACAAGGCGCTAAGTGATGAGGTTTAGATTTTTTGTAGGTCACTTTATTGATGCAGGAACGTGGTCTACCATTCTTGGTGCTTTACAGGAAAGCACCAGCCCTAGATGGAGCCTATGTTGTAACAGATGTTGGAAATTTCTCTACTCAGTGTCTTCATCCCAAATGTGTTTGAGGATCGCATCAAGCTTATTAATAAACTAGGGATCTCAACTCCAAATTATCTAGCTTGCATCAGATTGTTGAAGGCCTTGTAGGGCCTTTTGGGAAGAAAGTTCGTGTTCTGGGGTCTCTCACTGTAAGTATAACATCTCTATTTTACATGTGGCACATGTTGGTTGTATTTCTTCTTTGGAGACTCCATGTATCATAAAATTAGTTCGAAGGTGACTTCACTTGTGAAAAATCTAGGGTTCAAGGTACGAAGGGTGAGTTAGTGCTTCGAATAATCTACATTTTGAAGTTTCATTCAGTTACTCTACTGCTTTAATGGTAGATCCAGAAGGTGTTGTGACAGTTGCAAGCAATTTTGAAGTCTCTTATGCTGCAAATCGACAAATCTATATTTCGAAAGTACAACATGACGTAGATTACCGTGAAGGTGGTTGATGATAGGTCTATTTGCTCAGAGAACACTTGAAATAACAAATGATATTATTAAGACCTATCGTAATCAAGGTGGATATGATCTTCTTGGTAGAAACAGAGATCAGATAAGGACAACTCCCCAAGTGAATGTTGCATTAGCTACATGCCAAGCTTTGAAGTTGGATGGAGTTATTATCATTGGAGGTGTCACATCTAACACTGATGCAGCTCAATTAGCTGAGACATTTGCTGAATCAGGATGTCAAACAAAGAGAAGTATTATTACTTTATCCGACTGATGGGAAGAAAGGCCTCCCATGTTGCTCTGGAGTGTACCCTATAGTGACATCCTAACATGGTAATCCTTGGCGAGGAAGTAGCCACATCAAAAATGACTGTCTTTGATTTGACAACACAAATTTGTGATACAGTTCAGGCCAGGGCAGAGCAAGATAAGTATCATTGGGTGATCCTTTTACCTGAGGGGCTTATAGAAAATATTCTTGAAGTGTATGCCCTATTACAAGAAATTCATGTTCTGCATGCTCAAGGTGTTTTTGTTGAAGATATTTCATCACGTCTTTCACCATGGGAATCTGCTTTATTTGAGTTTCTACCTCCATTCATTAGGAAACAACTTCTCCTTCATCCTGAATCTGATGAATCTGCATATTTATCTCAGATTGAAAACTGAGAAGCTTATGGCTCAGTTGGTGGAGACAGAAATGAACAAAAGGCTGAAATCTGGCCAAAATACTGGAAAAAAATTCAATGCTATTTGTCACTTCTTTGGCTATCAAGCTCAAGGATCTTTACCATCAAACTTTGACTATGACTATGCATATGCCCTTGGTCATATTTCTTATCATCTCTTAGGTGTTGGGTTGAATGGTTACATGGAAACTGTAATAAACCTGAAGAATCTTGTATCCCAGTGGAAATGTGGTGATGCTCCAATCACGACAATGATGACTGTGAACAGATGGCTACGAGGCGACATGCCTCTCAAATTGGAAAGTCGACTATTCACCCTGCTAATGTGGATTTGAAGGACAGGCCATATCAGTTGCTAATGCACAATGCAACACGATTCTTGATGGATGATATCTATAGGAATCCTAGTCCTCTTCAGTTTGAGGGTCCTGGGGAAAACACAAAAACCATAACCTTATCTGTTGAAGACTAGGATTATATTGGTCGAGTTCAATAGTTGAGAAGTTATCTTGACCAGGTGAGGGATATAGGAAAAGCAGTTCACGGCAGAAGAGATCTCGTCCATGGTGTTGATGAAGACGTTGAGGTGATTATGGAGAGGTTGCCAAAAAAATGCCAGAGTATGCTTTTTCCTGCTACAATGCCTGTCTGGGTGCAGAGGCTTTCGAGGAAATATTTAAATGATCCTATTGTTATTGATCTTGTTGGTGAATCATCTCAGAAGTTGGCAGATAGAATATCACTGTATTCTATTGCCGCATCCACCTATGGGAAACGCTCCATTATCAACCCTTTGATAATTGAATATTCTAAAGGGGGAAAATGTATCGTTTTCACTCAAACAAAGCGATATGCAGATAGTCTGTCAGTGGAACTAGGTTGGGTCCTTTCCTGTGAACTTTTGCATGGTGATATTTCACAGAATCAACGAGAGAAGACTCTTGCTGGCATTCGCGAGGGACATTTTAACGTGCTGATTGCTACTGATGTAGCTGTCTGTGGTCTTGATATTCCTAATGTTGATCTGGTTATTCATTATGAACTCCCAACAAATGTAGAGATTTTTGTGCATGGAGGTGAATCAAATGCATACGCTGCTATAGACACTTCGCTGGAAATTAGGATTTATTTGTGCTTTTAAATTAGTTTGGATTATTGTTATGATTAGTTAAAGATGATTGAAGTTAGTTCATTTTTAGTTAGGTATCCTATGACGTGGATTCAACCTCCTTGAGAGAGGGAATTTATATAAAAGTTCATCCATTGTAATAAGGGAAAGGGGGCGAGAGGGGGAAACCTCTTTTGAAGAGGGCTCCTATTGAATGTGGAGATATTCTAAAAACCTGGAATGGAGTAATGCATGAGAGACATGTTCACTTGATATTGTGACATTCATTACAATCGATTCTTTCAGTATGTTCTCTATTTTCTTATATTCATACTGTTTATCTCTTCCTTTATCATCTGAGTTAAAATTTGTTTGGAATTCATTTTGCATGCTCCTTACACACAGTTGATATGTGTTGTGTTTCAATGATAGCTGGTCAGAATTCGCTCAGGATTAGTGCTCTGCACCTAGTTATTAACCTTTGGTCTTTTTCCTCTAAAGTTGTAGTGAAAATTCATCCCTGTTAGATGCTTTCACTGTGATGGTCTTTTCCTTTTCTTTTCTACTACCATATCATGATTATTGATTGTTGAAAGATAGACTTGCTTTGCCTCATTTTCTGCAAGTAATACGATCACTGATATTATCCCTTTTCTTTGGTTTTCACTTGACTCCATTGCCCAATAGGCCCTTTTCAAATCTGTGCAACCACCAAACTTATTAAAATATCTTGTCTTATAAAAAATCTGGCCTTATTACTATGTTTACTGAATATTCTTTGAGTAAAAAACCTTGCTCATTGAGAAAGCCATATCTAAGTGTATTAGGTCATAAACACACTCTAAAGTGGTTTTCAGGGATTGGCTTGCTGCAACCCAAGTCAAGCTCCGAACAACAAATGATATTTTCTTTTAAAATGTGCTAAGGCTTGGCCCTATTACAACCTAGAATCAACTCTTGCAACAACAGGGTTCATGACATACAAAGTGTTGTAGTGTCTCATTCATGGGTGCCTTTGTAGAGGGTGTGTGGCACCTTCATTTGCAATGCACTTTTTTCAATCCCATCCTCTTTCCATTATTTGTTTCTTTCATGTTTTAAAGGAAAAGTTGAAGGCCACAACCTTGGAGTGGTGTCTAGATAATGACAATGTCACTCACAAGTATCTTGCAGTAATGAGAAGGATGGCTCGTGATGAGGACCCCTTTCTCTCAACCATGCAACTAAAATCCATTACCCTGGCTTGGTGACTAGATGATGGTAATGTCATAGTACTAGATACCCATGATCATGATAGGCCAACTCATGATGATACTTGCTATCCTCCAACTAACCCTTTAAGAATTCATAATCACTTATTCTTGTGGGTCCCCCTTTTCTTATAGAGAAGCATTTCACTACTTTCTCAGGGGATCCTTGTGTGAAGCATATGGAATGTTTATACATAGTATTTTATATTTTTAACCAAAAACAACCCCTCTGGGCCTTCATCCCCTTCTTCCCATAGAATGAGGGACAACCCCTTCTTGGGTAAATACAACCAAAAATCCCAAGAGATAAGAAAATGGGGGGTTTTAAGTGATGGAAAGTGGTAAGTATGGTTGGGAGCAGTATGATGGATCTTCAAGGGATTTCCTAGTAGAAAACCCATTCCCAAGGAAGACCACTTACTAGGGCACAATGTCAACCACCAAGGTGAAATAAGGAAAAATGCATAATGTCCAAGCATATGTCATGAAATATAAAGCAGTCCAAGATGCAACATACTCAAAATGCCTCAAATATTGAAATGACAGTCACCACAATACCTGACTTGTACCTCATGGAGCAAGGCCCATTTCCTTCCAGAAGCGAGCGAGTGTGGTGGATGCCATCATGAAAATCCTAACCTCTGTGGTGGTGATAAGGGTCTCCATCTATGCAAGTGGACACTATTGATCATGTAGTCTCTTGGTACTCCATATCTTCAACCTGAGGACCTCAAGACATCATCTCCTTAGTTATCCCACAAAATGGAGATAACATCTGGCTCCTACTTGGGTACATGTTTTCTCTGTAGAGTGCATGAGAACCACAACATCTCCTGGTATACCCGTTTCCAACAAAACTCAGAAAAAAACATCAGAGCATCTAGGGTGGTGCTATCACCCCTCGTCCATAAAAATCCAAAAATAAAACTAATCTAGAAAATAAA
>JASDQU010101130.1:276604-296278 GCA_032191745.1 Picea mariana | reverse complement strand
GTACTCCTCTCTCCCCCTCTCCTATTTTGCTATGACATACAATTGGTGACTTCCTAGGTACGAGTATTTGATTTCATCAAGGACTTCGTCGAAAATATATGAAAATATGTTCATCATGTCCATGTGGATTGATGGCAGGACGAGCATTTTAGAATATGCAAAGATACATTTCTCATTGGTATTGTCTTATCAGTGGTTGATTTTGCTGAGAGTTACACCCTTCAACTGCAAAAAGAGATTCAAAGCCAATATTATCACTCATAGTAAGTCATCATAATGGTCCATATCACATACATGCATGGGACGGATAGTAACAAAGAAAATAGAGTTATATTGAAGGAGCATCACTTCTACATAAGCGATGATCGATGCCACGAATTATCCTACGTACAACATTGCTTTAAGTTGTTTTACAATCACCTTAAGGATAATAACATATAGATGGATCAACATTGGATTTGGTCAGATGGTTGCATGGGCCAGTTAAAAAATGTTCGTGTATTTCAATAGTTGTGTATGTTGCACAAAAAGCTCAAGCTACCACATATTTGGAACTATTTCGAGTCTGGGCACAGGAAAGGGGAGCATGGTGGAGAAGGAACATGCATCAAAAGAGTGTTATGGAGGTAAGAAGTGAAGTTCACAACTACTTCCCTCATTCGAAATGAAAACTCCATTGTTGAATGATGTTCTTCAATAATGGGAGAGAGAACAAGAACCCATGAAGAACAATCACCCAAGAAAGGACATGTACATAGATATTTTTGGGAGGTGGTCTATGTAGATCAATCACAGTGATATGAATGTAAAAAAATCCATGGAACTCATGGGTTCCATTAATTTTGAACATCAGACAATGCAATAGTTGAAATATGGACGAGAAAACTCTCTTGCTTCTATGGTCCATGTAGTAGTAATGAATGGGATAATTGTGAATCCACAAACTAGGTTGGTAGATGGGATCGTGTATCACTCCCCATTGGTCAACGCATAAACGTGGAATTATCCTAGTTAGAGGAGGACTAATCAAATATTTCAGTAGATTATGATCACGTCTCAAATCTCGTACTATCACATTTGGCGAAACCTTCTATTAAATTTTGAATAACTAGCATCAATGTTTTATTCTTTGGTCATTTAGTGGACTCACGTGTTGGCAATCCATTTTTTGCAGGGCACATATATGCAGTGGTTTTCCCAAGAGGTAATGAATTGGGCACTAACTATTGGTTGACACATTGCTTAGATAGAAAGAAGACCCTCATGCAATCAGTAATAGACTCTGAAGGCATTGAATTTTCGATTGGGTCGATTGTTATTAAAGGAGAATATCTAACACAGGATGAAAAAACACAGAAGAAAGGTGGCTATGTATTTCAAGATTATAGACTAGATGAATATGTATATCTCTTTACGAACTTGGTTGTTGGTACAAACCTCCAACTACAAACAATGCCAAGTAAGAACTCATAAAAGGTACGATACTTCTTTCCTTAATCTAAGCATGAGATTTTAATGGATACCATCCATATTAGAATTGATCTCGATGGTCTACTTGAATGACCATAGGTATGTAAAAGGAATAATTGAACAAATATTTCATATTTATGAATGATTGAAATTTTGGATTCATTTTATGGTTGTTATGGTATTCTTGTATTTTATAGTTTCTTTTTATTTTTAGGGAACTATGTCTAGCCTTCCCTTTCCTTTCCTTGCCTTGCTTGCCTAGCCTTGCCATGCCTTTCCTTGTCTTGCCTTGTCGTGCATTGCCTTTCCTTGCCTTACCTTACCTTGCCTTACCTTTCCATGCCATCTCATGCCTTGGCTTGCCATGCCTTTCCTTGCCATTCCATTCCTTTCCTTTCCTTTCCATGCCATGCTATGCCTTGCCTTGTCTTGTCATTCCATGTCATGTCATGCCATGCCTTGCATTTCCTTGTGTTTCATTTCCTTACCTTGTATTGATTTTCCTTTCCTTGCCTTTCCTTTCCTTTCCATGTCATTCCTTGCCTTGCATGGCCTTGACATGCCAATCCATGTCTTTTCTTTCCATGACATTCCTTGCCTTTCCTTTCATTGCCATGCCATGTCATTCCATGCCTTACCTTTCCATGTTATCCCTTGACTTGGCATGCAATTACATGACATGTCATTCCTTGCCTTACCTTGCCTTTCCATGCCATGCCTTTCCTTACCATGTCATGCCTTTCCTTCCCATTCCATTTCATGCCATGCCTTACCTTTTCATGCCATGTCATGCCATTCCATGCCTTTCATTTCCTTTCATTGCATTTTGTTTCTTTGCACTATCTTTCCTTTCCTTTCCTTTCCTTGCCATGCCATGTCAACCATGCCTTACATTTCCTTCCCTTGCCTTGGCTTTACATGCCATGCCTTGCCTTGCCTTTCCTTGCCTATCCATTCCATGCTATTCCATCCCATTCCATGTCTTACCTTGCCTTGTCATGCTATGCCATGCCTTTCATTGCCTTGCCTTTCCTTGCCTTGAATTACCTTTCCTTGCATTGCCTTGCCTTGCCTTCCCTTTCCTTACCTTTCCATGCCATCCCATGCATTGGTTTTCCATTCCATTCCATGCCTTTCCTTTCCATGTCATGCCTTGCCTTTCCTTTCCATGCTATGCCACGCCATACCATGCCTTGCCTTGCCATGCCATGCCATACCATGCCTTTCCTTGCCTTGCCTTGCCTATCCATGCCATGTCATTCCATCCCATGCCATGCCTTTCCATTCCATGCCATACCTTGCCTTGTCATGCCATGCCATGCCTTGCATTACCTTGCCTTACATTACCTTGCCTTTCCTTACCTTTCCATGCCTTGTTTTTTCATGACATGCCTTGCAATTCCTTTCCATGCCATGTCTTTCCTTTCCATGCCATGTCTTTCCTTTCCTTGCCATGTCATGCTTTGCATTTCCATGCCCATTTCCATGCCATTCCATTCCCATCTCCATGCCTTGCATTACCTTGCATTACATTTTATTGACTTGCATTGTTTTTTCTTTCCTTGCCTTTCCATGCCATGTTATGTCATGCATTGCATTGCCTTGTCATGTCTTTTCTTTCCTTGCCTTGTCATCCCATGCCTTGTCTTTCTTTTACTTTCCATGCCATGTCTTTCCATGCCGTTACTTTCCTTCCCTTACCATTCCATGCCTTTTCCTTTCCATGTCAAGCCATGCCATGCCTTGCATTTCATTGCGTTGTCTTGTCTTGCCTTGCCTTGCCTTGCCTTTCCATGCCATGCCATGCCATGCCTTGCATTTCCTTTCCTTCCCTTGATTTTCCATCCCATTCCATGCCTTTCCTTTCCATGTCATGCCTTATCTTTCCTTTCCATGCCATGCCTTTCCTTTCCATGCCATGCCATGGCATGCCTTACATTGTGTTGCATTTCCTTGCCTTGCATTTCCTTGCCTTGCCTTGACTTGCCTTTTTTTCCATGTCATTCCATTCCTTGCCTTGCCTTACCATGCAAGGCCTTTCCATGTCATTCCTTACCATGACATGCCATGTGTATCCTTACAAGGTGTTAAATTGTCAAACATATGTAATAAGCATTGAGAAAAACCCTAGTTCTAGAGATCCTTTAAAACATGATTTCTGGGAAATGGAATGATAGAAGAGGGGGCCCACTAGTTGAAACCTAGTGCCTCAGATCTAATGCAATAGACATTTCATCCATATGAGGCCTGGTTAGATTTTTATTGTGAGTTGTAACTCGCCTCCTCAAGGAATTCAGTGACATGTTGACAATTGGTACAGGGGCATAAAATCCAAATCGAGTAGCATAATGACATTATGTAAGCTCTCGTACATCTGTTTTTCCAAGGCCCACGTGACCACACTACCCAAAATTGCTTTGCACAATGTTCTTGAAAATCGACCTCTTACTCAGAATTTGCACCATGCCTCACTAAAAAAAACCCTAGTTCTGGAGATCCTCCAACATATGCTTTTCTGTGAAATAAAATGATATCAGAGGCATCCCACTAACTAAAACCCAGTGCCCTGGATCCAATGCAACCGACAGTTCATCCATTTGAGGCTCGATTAGAGTTTTATCGTGAGTTGCAACTCACCTCCTCAAGCCATTCAGGGACATGTTGGCAATTTCTCTCAGGGGCATAAAATCCAAACCAAGCAGTATAATGGAGTTCTATAAGATCCCACACGTCTATTTTTTTATCACCCACATGACCACACTACCCACAATAATGTGACACAATGTTATTGAAAATCGACCACTTGTTCAGAAATTGCATCGTGCCTCACTGAGAAAAACCCTAGTTCTACAAATCCTCCAACAAATGTTTTTTCAAGCAATGGAATGATAGAAGAGGGGCCCCACTAGATGAAAATTGGTTCCCCGGATCCAATGCAATGGACGGTTCATCCATCTGAGGATTGTTTAGATTTTTATCGTGAGTTGTAACTCGCCTCCTCAAGCCATTCAAGGACATGTTAACAATTTGGTCAGGGGGCATAAAATCCAAACCCGACAGCATAACGGAGTTCTATAATATCTCACACATCTGTTTGGTTAGTTCCCATGTAACCACACTACCCATAATCACTCGACATAGTGCTCTTAAAAATTGACCTCTTGTTCAGAAATTGCATCGTGCCTCACTAAGAAAAACCCTAGTTTCAGAGATTCTCCAAAAAACACTTTTACGGACAAAAGAATGATAGCGGAGGGGCCCCACTAGCTAAATCCTAGTTCCTGGATCCAATGTAACCAATGGTTTGCCCATCTAAGACATGGTTAGAGTTTTATCGTGAGTTTCAACTCACCTCCTCAAGTCATTCAAGGACATGTTGGCAATTCGGTCTCGGGGCATAAAATTCAATTAGAGCAGTGTAACAAAGTTTTGTAAGCTCTTGCACATATTTTTATCCAAGGCCCACATGACCACACTACCCATAATCTCTCAACACATTATTCTTTAAAATTGATCTCTTGTTCAAAAATTACGTCGTGCTTCACTGAGAAAAACCATATTTTCTAATATCCTCCAACAAATGCTTTTTCGGGAAACAAAATGAAAGGGGAGGAGACCCACTAGCTAAAACCCGGTGCCATAGATCCAATGCAACCGATGGTTCGTCCATCTAAGGCCTGGTTAGATTTTTATTGTGAGTTGCAACTCACCTCCTCAAGTCATTTAGGGACATGTTGGCAATTTGGTTTGGGGGCATAAAATACAAACCGAGAAGCATAACAGAGTTCCATAATATCTCACACATCATTTTAGACAAGGCCCATGTGACCACAATACCCATAATTTCCTGACACGATGTTCTTGAAAATCAACCTCTTGTTCAGAAATTGCATCGTGCTTGACTGAGTAAAACCCTAGTTTTGAAGATCCTCCAACAAACACTATTTTGGCTAATGGAATGACAATGGAGGGGCCCCACTAGCTAAAATTTGATGCCTCGAATCTAATGAAATTGAGGTTTCATCCATTCAAGGTCTGGTTAGAGTTTTATCGCGAGTTACAATTTGGTCTAGGGGCATAAAATCCAAACCAATTAGAAAAATGGAGTTCTGTAAGCTCCTACATGTCTGTTTGTCCACGGCCCGCATGAACACACTACCCACAATCGCATGGCATAGTGTTCTTTAAAATGGACCTCTTGTTTAGAAATTGCATTGTTCCTTACTAAGAAAAACCTTAGTTCTAGAGATCCTCCAACAAACGCTTTTCTAAGAAACATAATGAAAACAGAGGGGCCACACTAGCTGAAATATGGTGATCCATATTTAATTCAATTGATGGTTCATCCATCTAAGGCCCGGTTAGAGTTTTATCATGATTTTCAACTCAGCTCCTCAAACCATTCAAGGACATGTTGGCAATTTGGTCCAAGGCCATAAAATCCAAACCAAGAAACATAACATAGTTTCATAAGCTCTCGCACATCTCTTTAGCCAAGGCCCATGTGACCACACTATCCACAATCGCTTGGCACAATGTTCTTGAAAATCGACCTCTTGTTCAAAAATTGCATTGTGCCTCACTGAGCAAAACCCTAGTTCCAGAGATCCTCCAACAAACACTTTTTTGGGGAAACATAATGACAACGGAGGGGCCCCACTAGCTGAAACCCAGTGCCCCAGATCCAATTCAATCAATAGTTCATCCATCCGAGGCTCACTTATATTTTTATCGCAAGTTGCAATTCACTTCCTCAAGTCATTCATGGACATGTTGAAAATTTGTTCTAGGGGCATAAAATCCAAACCGAGCAGCGTAATGGTTTGGGTCTCAGGCCTTGGGAACCTTTTCAATTGACTGAAATATTGGACATCCACATTTTCACATATGATAGAAAAACTGGTTAGATCATACAAGAAAGGGTTAAAAAGGTTCCAACAGTAAAAGGAGCTTCTTTATCAGTAGTAACCTAGGTGCATGTTACAGGAGATGCTAGGGAAGACTATGTGGCAACAACTAGGGTAGGATTTTCATTCATGGATGCAACTGTGGATAATATACAAAGGTTGTGCCAACAGAATGAGGAAAATGAAATGAGGATCAAAGAGCTAGAATAGAATCTCCAGCAAGCTAAGATAGATGGGAGAAGTCTTCTCAATTTTAAAGCTAGGGAGAAAAAGGTGAGAAACGAGTTGGAAGGTGCCATCATTGATATAAATGCCAACCCGAATCTCTTCCAAAACATGATTGCAACAATTATTGAACAAATCAATCGGATACAGATGCATTTGATGCAATACAACACTATCCAAGAAGGTATAGAAGACATTGATACTTGGATAGCATAAAATATTGATGCACCTCTAGAGTTATACAGACCCTCGAAATCAACAAGAAAGACATATATGTATGCGCTAGATCATTTCCAATAGGTAGGGCAACGAGCAGACAAAGAAGTGACCAAAGCAATGGGGCTCTGCTCAAGAACTCACAAATTTTCTCAAGAGTTGATAAGTCATGGTCGGCTCCCAAGTTTAAACGAACTTGGGAAGAATTTAGTCATGGAAGAATTAGTGAATGTAGTTCAGGAAAGCATAAGTAGAAGGACATAGATACTTGAAACATCAACTTTTTTCTCAACCAATCTTATTGATCATCATTTGCTACATCCAACGAAGCTCCATACTATGATACATGATTACATGACAATATTGGAGAGGGATATGAGTGCCTTGGATGATATCATTTACATGATTGAAGCAATGATGGATAAGCTAACTTACAAGAGAATTGAGTCACTGTATAATCAGTTGGAAGTTTGGACGACTTATCTCCAGAGAAAAAGTTCATGGGAAAAAGACAAACCACTGTTTTCCCTTTCATATTTTTCCTAACTACCTCAAGTTTCATCCTTTTGTGCCACTTGTCATGGGAAAAGGGAACTTGAATAGTTTTTGCAACTGCCCCTTCAAGAAGAAGGCGAAAAGACAAATAGTAGTT
Organism: Picea mariana; assembly: GCA_032191745.1. Classification (NCBI taxonomy): domain Eukaryota; kingdom Viridiplantae; phylum Streptophyta; class Pinopsida; order Pinales; family Pinaceae; genus Picea; species Picea mariana. The sequence continues at coordinate 288,808 of JASDQU010101130.1, read as the reverse complement.
ACTATTGTTTGTATAAAAGAAACTAGAGACTCCTTGAACAATGACTTTTTTTTGGCTTTTCAAGCATTGTATATACCTAAGAATTGTTTCAATAACTTATACAATGTTAATGAATATTGAGAATCCCTCAAGGCTAGTATTTGATAGAAGGAATTATGTTTAGAAAATGATAGAAGCTTTGAACTACTTCAAGTGAATATAATTTATCTTTCTATGGATTGTAAGCATGCTTTGTTTGTTTTAGACTAATTCTTATGCAATCTTAATCATTTTTTGCAGTTATTGGTATTTTTTGAATATTTCCATGCCTTGAGTTTCGTGATTTGTTACAGTATATGTCATTGTAATCTGAACTAATCTGATTATATAATTATATGTGTTATTGCTTCCAATCTTTCTCTTTTTATACAACTAAGTGTATTAAAGTCGTTTTAATTTTTGGTTGCATTATAACTCACTGATTACTTTAGATTTTCTCCTAGATAGGATAGGTTAACATATATTACTTGTATTTACATACATAGTCTTCATATACATATTTTCATTGCACTCATCCCTGCATCGGTACACCGGACCTTAACTGGAAACAAAATCAAAAGTTAGTAATAATGGTAGTCGGGCCAAATTCTGGATGGGACTCCTGATCCAAACTGTGTGTAGTATAATTGTGACTGTATATTGGGGATTTTCCCTTACTATTGTCAAGTGAATTTGGACCCCTCAACAGGTTAGTACAAGGAATTCCCAGAGTAGTAACTGTAAGAAAAGTTTCATCCTTGCAGCTGAAGAAAAGTTACAAGAAAGGGTGCTAAATATTTTCCATGAAGATGGAAGAGACACATAAGGATAAGGTGCCAGATATTAAAGATTATGCAGCCCTAAAAGAGTTTGAATATGTATTTAAAGAAATACCAAGATTTCCACCCAAAATAGACATTGACTTCTCTATCAATCTGGTGTCGGGAGCATCTCCAGTATCTAAGACTCCTTACAGGATGAGCACACTTGAATTGAAGGAATTGCAAATGCAACTCGAGGAGATTCTGAAGAAGGGATGTATATGCCCAAGTGTGTCACCTTGGGGTTCCCCGGTACTATTTGTGAAGAAAAAGGATGGAACATTGAGACTATGCATTGACTTCAAGAAGTTAAACAAGGTAATTGTGAAGAATAAGTACCCTTTGCCAAGGATGGATGACCTCTTTGATCAGCTGAAAGATGAAAAAATATTTTTGAAGATTGATCTCAAATCAGGTTATCATCAAGTAAGAATTAAAGAAGAACACAACATCAAGACTACTTTTAGAACAAGGTATGGCCATTATGAGTTCACAGTGGTACCATTTGGGTTAACAAATGTACCATCTTTCTTTATGTGTCTTATGAATGGTATATTCAGGAATTACTTGGACAAGTTTGTGCTTGTCTTTTTGGATGATATTCTGATATATTCTAAGTATAAAGAAGAGCATGAGAAACAGTTGAGAATGGTGTTACGGGTATTGAGGGAGCATCAATTGTATGCCAAATTAAGCAAGTGTTCATTTTATCAGAGGAAAATTCATTATTTGGGCCATATCATTTCATAGGAAGTAATAGCAGTGGACCCATAAAAGATAAGGGCCATTGGAGGATGGCCAACACCAAGAAATGTATAGTAATTAAGATCATTCATGGGTCTTGCACGTTACTACATAAGATTCATTGAGGGATTCTCAAGAATTGCACACCTAATTACTTCTTTACAGAAGAAAGGTGTGAAGTTTGAGTGGACACATGATTGTGAAAGGAGCTTCCAACACTTGAAGAAGTTATTAATAGGTGTTCCAATACTAAGGATTGTTGATCCAAATGATGATTTCATTGTATGCATTGATGCATGTAAAGAAGGACTTGGTGGAGTCCTTAGCCAGAATGGGTATGTAGTGCGTTATGAATCAAGGAAGTTGAAGGAGCATGAAAGGAACTATGCCACTCATTATTTGGAGTTGGCATCCATAGTGCATGCCTTGAAGATGTGGAGGCACTACCTCATGCGGAAAACATTTGAGTTGAGGATGGACCATATTGGTCTGAAATATTTGTTTGGACAACCAACTCTTAATGCTAGGAAAAGAAAATGGTTATATTTCCTCAATGAATATAATTTTGATATTAATCATATCAAAGGTAAATAGAACAAGGCGTTTGATGCACTCAGCAAGAGGGTGCATGATATGCATGTTGCAACCATTAGCATGTACGGATCATATTTAAAAGATATAATTCTAGAAGATGCAAAATCAGATTAGAAGTACATAGAGGTAAAGGAAAAACTTAAGCAAGATAATCTATAACAGAAAGTTGAAGACTACAAGCTGGAAAAGGATGAACTCCTCATGTACAAAGGCATAATTTATGTGCCAAATTATCAAGCATTGAAGGATTTGATATTGGGAAAAATTCATAATATACCTTATGTTGGACACCCAGGTTATTAGAAAACTATTGCAGTTGTCAAGAGCCAATATCATTGGCCAGGCATGAAGAAAGAAGTTGTTGATTTTATTTCCAGGTGTTTGGCATGTCAAAAAGTCAAGGTTGAGCATAGACACCCAACTGATTTGTTTCATCCATTTCCCATCCCTGAGTGTAAATGGGAAGTTGTAACAATAGATTTTATCAGTAAACTACCTAGAACCATCAAGCAACATGATTTTATCATGGTGGTGATGGAAAAGCTTACCAAAGTTTCCCATTTTATTCCAGTAAAGCTCACTCACAAGGCAGCTAACATAGCTGATATTTATTTGAAAGAAATAACTCGATTACATGGAATTCCGAAGACAATTGTGTCTAACAGAGATCCAAAATTTACATCAATTTTTTGTAAAATATTATTTAAGGGATTTGGAACAAATCTGCATTTTAGCACAACCTATCATCCAAAGACGTCAGATGGAAGACAGAAAGAGTGAATCAAGTAATAGAAGATATATTAAGAATGTATGTAATGAATAAACCATCCAAATGGGAGGATTATCTACACTTGGTAGAGTTTTCTTACAACAATGGGAACCAAGCATCCCTGAAGATGAGCTCATTTGAGGCACTCTATGGTAGAAAATGCAACACACCAGTCAGATGGGACAAACCAATAGACCGCGCAGTAGTTGGGCCAGAATTACTCAAAGAAATGAAAGAACATATGACAAGAATAAAGTAGAATTTAAAGGCTTTGCGGGACAGGCATAAAAGCTATGTTGATAAGGGCATAATTCACAAATAATTTAAAGTGGGTGATCATGTGTTCCTGAAAGTAAAGGCCAACAAAATTTCCCTGAAGTTGGGAAATTGCTCAAAGTTGCTAGCTCGTTTTTGTGGGCCATTTGAAATCCTAGAAAGGATTGGGCCTGTAGCATACATGATTGCCTTTCTTGCATCAATGCATATTCATAATGTATTCCATGTATAATTACTTAAAAAGTGTGTACCTGATACTAATCATGTTATTGATTGGAATGTGATTCAGGTGGAGCAAGAAGGAGGTTTTCATGTGCATCTGGTGTGCATATTGGATCGAAAGGTCAAGTAGATCTGGAATCAAGCCATAGGGATAGTAAAAGTCCAATGGACCTGGTACAACCCTGATGATGCAACTTGGGATCATGAGGATGCTATGCAGGAAAAATACCCGCATTGTTTTGAAGACTTTTGAGATTTTGGTTGTACATGTGTATATAATGCACCGAGGACAGTGAAAAAATAAGGGGGAGGGGATTATAATACCCCTGGGATGAAACCCAAGTGTGCATATAAATGTAATTGTACTTTACTTATAATCAGGTGAGATGAAGTAACAAGATCCTAGGTTTGGTGTTGCGCGCAATGAGTTAGTGTGCATGAATCTCATATGAAAAGAGTGTGCATAGTGTAAATACATTATAGAGCGCAGTCTAATGTATATAGCGCGCACCTATGTAAGTGTGCAGGAATGGTGCACTAGAAGAGGAACAACTGAAGTTTACAATGCGCACTGGTATAAGCGTGCAAGGAATGGCGCGCTAAAAGAAGAGCCTTACAAGATGGCGCACATTCTAGGATTCAACGCACACCAGTTTAGTGTGCAGGTTTTGGAGGCCAGAGAGACTTTTTGTGTATAAACATTCTTATAATGCGCACTTGTGTAAGTGTGAGAGGGTGGGGCACTGAAGGAAGAGTGTGCACATCCCAGAAGTTTCACGTGCACTGATTTTAGTGTGCGATCTGTGCATTTTGAGGCCAGTGAGCTTGGATGCAAAAGATCAATACTCATGTACTGAGAATGTAAATGTAAAGACATGTAAATATAATGAAAATACATCAATGTGGCAGACCAACCACGTAAAAGAGTATGGGGGGCTATAACTCCACTAGTTGAGGTTAAGGGGGATAAGTTAAGGGGGCTTAAGGAATATTATATTAATACTCCTTAAAAGTATAAAGTATGGATATTATTTTATCCTAAGTTCGAGGGAGAGGGACATGTGGACTGAATATAGTTCTCAACATGACAAGTGTCAAGTTGGGAACATGCATCCAAATAGTTTGGACTTATTACCTTTTTGGGAGGATTCGATCATTCATGCAACCAGGAGAGGGAGGATCTGAGTCGACCGTTACTGTCATAGAACCTTGTTGTTATTGTGATCAGTATTCTGCTATTACTCTCATAAGGCAACTAATATTGCATAACCCTTCTCTTTATAAGACTAAGTTATAAGGAAACTAATATTGAAGAAATATATATGAAATAAATTTCTAGGTTGCATGGAGTCCCTAATGCAATCGTTTCATATAGAGATCCAAAGTTTACTTCAAAATTTTGGAAGGGATTATTTTAAGGATTGGGCACAAATCTGAATTTTAGTACAACCTATCATCCACAAACATATGGGTAGAGAGAGTCAATCGAGTGATTAAAGACATGTTGAGGATTTGTGTGATGGATAACGATCCAAGTGGGGGGGTTACTTGTATTTGGTTGATTTACATATTAAAATGGATAACAAGCTTCATTAAAAATGAATCCATTTGAAGTTTTATATGGTAGAAAATGAAATACTCCAGAGAGTTGGGACAATCCATTAGATAGAGTTTTGTTTGGGCCAAATTTACTCAAGGAAATGAAAGATAAAATGGTCAAATATTAAATATAATTTAAAAGAAGCACATGACAAACAAAATATTTATGTGGGTAAAGGTAATATACAAAGGGAATTTAAAATTGGGGATCATATATTTTTGAAATTTGTTTATCTAAAAGACTATTTCATGGTCTTTAAGATAACATCATGAGGATAAAATTCACCTGCATTTTTAAATAGGTGGTACTCCTCTAATTTTCTAAAATATGTAGCTAATGTTATTGGATTGGATTTTCAAATGGGAGAACACTAAAAAACAAGCCCCAAATTCTTTATTACTTTAGTTTTTATATAAAATGGTTCTTGATAACCATATTTCTCCTTGAGTACTGCAACATTTCCCTGGAAATGGACCAAACAACTTCTTAACAATAAAAATATAAATAAAGGCTTCAATGTGTGTGTGTGTGTGTGTGTGTGTGTGTGTGGATTCATTGTAAAATCCCTCTGAAACACATGAAAGCATAATATACAACCATATTTTCTCACAAGAAAGAGAGTGAAATGGGGTTGATCACTTCAGAGAACTTTAAATGAGTATTGCATTTAAAACTAAAAGAATATGATGAGAACACTCCAAAAATATCATACTCATAAATATCAAAGTCTAAGAAATCATTAAATTTATGCCCCGAATTAGTTCTATGGGGAGTTCAATACATAAAATATATGTCACATAAAAATCATTTTAGTAATTCAATTGACTAATGCTCATAAATAAATCCTACCAAATGCAAGAACTAAAATTCTATGAATCTATTAGACAACACTTGTTTACATTACCAACGATATATATGGATGTAAAATACTCCTATTGATATTTTAGATATAGGCCTGAAAGAATAAAATAAAAACCTCTAATTTGGCCTTATGCTTAGTCTCAGACATACAGACACAAAGCTTTGAGAGAAATCATGTAGCAAAAGAAGAAGCAAGAATATGAAGATATGTATTTGAAGATGAGAAAGTTGGTTTTGTACTGAAGGATGAACAATGATATTCTGATGATCTCACCTCATCTTTTATGGTTCTCTCCCCCTTTTAAATATTCTTTGAATGCTTCTTTGAAATGTTTTACCCTAATAGTTAGGGTTTCTATTCTTTTGGAAGTTTCCCACGTGTTGGTAAAGAGTAGATCCTTTATATAAATGATTTATTAAACACTTATTAATGAATTAGGTCATTTAAATGCATGCATCCAAGTGGGACCCACTTCACCTTTATATAAAAGTTATTTAATAAACTTTCATTTCCAAAAGTTGAAGTTGACCAACTAAAAAATATCGACTGACTTTTAATTTTTTGAGCATGATAAGTGACTTCTCATCCATGGAAAACATTTTATAAATAATATTCATTATTATTTCTTTCCAATGAGCCATCTTGAGTGAAATTTGGAGGTCTATATCTCAATTTATATCCTCACGAGGTCGAGGTTCCAAATAGATTTCCTAGGGAGCTGTGAAAAGAGATTTGATTGTTATTTTAATTTCTAGAAAGATTATGGCCAAATTAAGCCATTGAAACTTATCCCATTGTATTCCTTGTCAAATTATCTTTCCAATGAGGTTTTATTTTCCCCATAGAGACATCTAGATCAAAATATATATGCTATGAAAGATGGAGACTCAACCACCATCGATCTGGTTCGTGGGTGAATCTTGTCCCTTGATTTGATTTCCCCTTTTTAGTCCAACATTCATTTGGGAAGGGAAACAATTAGTGTTTATAATGAAAATGCCTTCCTTATCATTCATGTGTAAACTAAAGGAGCTTATAGAGGGCTTAGTGTATCTCTCATGCCTAAGAAAAATTTATGCCTTGGTAATATTTTGGTTGCCCGGTCATTTTCCAATCATCGCCCAATCAACCTATGAATGTCTGACACATCACATCCAGTAACATTTCACCCAAGGATATGTCCATGTCACTGCCATGTGTCACCCAAGGATATTTCCACATCTCTGCCACATGTCCCAATATGGTAGGTCCATGAAAAGGGGGAAGAAACTTAGGATAAAAAATAATATTAAAAAAGTAAATGAAGTGTTTGAGGAGTTATGGGAATGCGTAGGTAAAGGAAGTAGATGAGGAGATAAAACTTGGTAAAATGACTAAGTATGAGATGAAAAAAAGGGACATGATGAGATGAAAATGGTGGAAGGGGATGACTCCCACATCCGTAATTGAAAAATAGAATAAGTATAGGACTCAATAAAAATAGAGTGTAAACCCCAGTAAAATGACCAAGTATGAGGTGCAAAAAAGGGGAATGGAAAGTGAATTATGGTGAAGGCAGGATTGCGGGTGTAGGACAAAGACATGATGAGATGAAAATGGTGGAAGGAGAGGACTCGAAAATCTATGATTGAAAAATAGACTAAGTATAGGACTCAATAAAAATAGAGTGTAAAACCCAGTAAAATCACTAAGTGGCACAAGACATGGGAAAAAGGTAAATGAAGAGGAAGGTTGCCCTCCATCCATAATGGAAGACATAGTTTAAAGAGGAGAAAAAGTGGTAAGTCATGAAAAATGATTAAGTGTTAGGGAGGTAAGTCATAGAGTTACTTGAGAATAAGAAAATGGAAATGAAATATCAAATATAGATCATGGAAAATGGAGAAAAGAAATGGAAAAAGAAAAAGGAAATAGGAAGAGTAAAATAGAAAATGGAAAATGAAAATGAATTATGAAGATGAACGTGTAAATGAACTATGACAATGAACTAAGTGGATAATGAAAATGGAAATGGACTAAGTATGAAAAATAATTAAATATGGAAATGGTGTGGAAGATTGGCTAAGTATGGAGAGTAGTGAGGAAGAAGAGTAGAGTGGAAAGAAAGAAAAATGGATAAGTATAAAGTGTGGAGAGTGGAGAATAAGGAAAATGGAAAAATGGCTAAGTATGGGGCAACAGTATGTGGGAAGAAAATGACATATCTTGGGCATATGAACTTTGTTTTAGATTTTGTAAAGTGTTGAATGGAGCTGAGACATAGGGCTATTTAGTGATAATATAGACATAAGAAATTCCATTCTTTTAGTATCTTTTGTTTTCTTCTCTTTCGTTTCAAAGAGAAACCATCTATGTTAGTTTTTCATGATGAATAACTTGAGAGCTGAAGTTGTTTGGAAACTCATTAGGTATTCATGATCAACGGTTGAATATTATTTCGAACTTTCCAAGTTCAAAAAAAATTGGTCTCTATTTGAAATAAAAATAAGTTCACATATTTATCCCAATCACTTAGTTGATGGGTGTCAGAAAAACACATCAAAATATGGCTCCAATTGTTGGAAATTGACCCCCCTGTGGGTTGTTGAGTATCCAAAATCCTGGTCTATTGGGCCATGGAGTCATCTTCAAACATTATCTCCATCTATCAACTTCTTTACTATGAAAAAAATTGACTAAAAAAACAAACTATATATAAACGAGATCTACCTACCCTAACCTACTTGGAGGAAAGGGAGACTTTTCAAGTATAAGTAGATTTCCAATGGAGCCATTCAAGCATCCAACTGATTCGTGGAATGAAATCTAGAATTAGGGAACATATCGGGGCTTCTATCAAGGTGTCAAGAGCATGCCCAAACTGTACTGAAGTAAAATTGAGCCAGATGTGCCCAAAATCTGATTGCATTGCTTGGATAACAATGCTTTGGAACCATGAGTCAATAAAATCAAATCTTGATTCCTAATGAGTGTTGTAGTCTTTGGTTGGATGAGAATTTTCCCATTTGAAAATATTTTCATATTTCTTCTTATCCCCAACCACATCTAATATTTTTTATTCATTGGAAATGTCCTGGAAGTATTCTTCCTTCATGCAATGGAAATCTTGCCTATCATTATTCTCAAGATTAATTTATTCCATCGATTCTTCTTGTTGTCAATGTTCTTGTAACTTTTCATCATCAATATGTGGCCATTGCAAACATGTTGCAACATTTTCCACATTATCATATTGAATTAAATCTTCATGTGCATCTAATGGAGGTTCATCAAATTTGTCTTTAAACTCATTGTGATCATTACTCTAAAATTGAGAATATGAAAGGTCAAAATTTTCCTCCCATGGAAAATGTGGTTGATAGTATTCTTCTTGAATTGAGACATTAGGATTCTCACTTTCATCTTCAGGAACAAACTTCGATGGAAAAAAAAATTCACATCTTTCATTAGATTTTTCTTCTAAATCCTTTCCTCCATTGTCTTGGAACAATATTGGGAAGTTTAAGAGATTAGCACTAATCTCATGAATAGTTATTTCAATTACTTGAGCTTGAGCTCCTTGCATTAACTCTTTCCGGGTGCACTTTCCCTCTTTCTTCAATAAAAATTTCAGATTCATGGGCAAGGCATTTTCATAAAAACTAAAAATGATGACATAATTTGGAAATATTTCTTGAGGAATCGCATGAAGGAATTTCATAAATCTAAAAGTGAAATCTTTGACTATCACTTCCTCATTCATATGGATTTCAACCAACTTTAAGAAAAGAGAATATAGATCTTTCCTTGGGAAATATTTCTCAACAAATAAATTTTCTAATACACCCCAACTGGTGATGGTTCCAGGAAATAATGAATAAAACCATTCATTGGCATTTCCTTTTAGAGTTAGTATAAACATACGACATGAAACATAATCTCCAACCACATTATAAATATCACAAGCATTATCAAACTTGACCAAATGCTTATTTGCATCTTCTGAAGTATTTCTGAAGAACACGGGAAACTTGTCCATGGAAATATTTGGCAAGGAATGAACTTCTCCTTGCAAATTGAGTGGACTTATGTGCAACCATTTCTTTCTTTGGGTACCTTCTCCCCTTACCAAAACTTTAACAACTTTTCTTGGGCTTGGTGGGGAAGATGAAATGTCATCACAACATGAAAGGAACTCATTGGAAGAGTCATCATATGGATCTTCTTGAAATTATGGAATATTTTTGGTGGAGTTTCCTGGGAATATTTCTTCAAAATATGGATCTTTAATGATGGATTCGCCAGGGATATCATCCTCCCAAATCTTGTATGGTTCTTTGGTTTTGCAAAAGTTGGCATAATTGAATTGTTCTTAGAACTGTAATAACATATTTTCAAGGAAATTTGATGCTCCTTGAACAAGGTTTTCAAGAACCCAATTCATCTTAGATCAATCTCTAAATATTTTTTCAAAACTTGAACTAGATAGCTTCTAGTTTTCTAATAATATATGATCCTAAAAAGTATCATATTTTCTTGAAAACAAATTGTTCCTTAGTATGGTCGCCAAAAATGTTGATCTAAAAGATTGTTTCATGGTCTTTAAGATAATATCATGAGGATAAAATTCCCTTACATTTTTAAAGAGGTGGTACTCTTCTATTTGTCTTAAAGATGTAGTTGATGTTCTTAGATCAGTGTTAAATGAGAAAATGCTAAACAAAAAAAATTGAATTCTCTATTGCTTTAGATTTTATATAAAATGGTTCTTGATAACCATATTTTTCCTTGAGTGCAACATTTTCCTAGAAATGGACCAAGCATTTTCTTAACAATAAAAAGATAAAGAAATTCTTCGATATCAAAATAAATATTTTCTCATCTTCATTATAACATCTCTCTAAAACACATGAAAGCAAAAGATACAACCATATTTTTTCACAATAAAGAGAGTGAAATGGGGTTGATCATTTCAGAGAACTTTAAATGAGTATTGCATTTAAAACTAAAAGAATATGACGATCACACTCCAAAAAAAGCATACCCATAAATCTCAAAGTCTAAGAAATCGTTAAAGATGTGCCCCGAATTAGTTCTCTAGGGATTTCAATACATAAAAGATATGTCACATGACAAATAATTTCAATAAGTCGGTTGACTAATGCTCAGAAATAAAGCCTGCCAAATGTAAGAACTAAACTTCCATGAATCTATCAGACAACATTGGTTTACATTATCAGTTGTATATATGGCTATAAATACACTTGTTGATATTTTAGACAGAGGCCTGGAATAATGAAAGAAAAACACTTAAACTTGACCTTATGCTCAGTCTCAAACATACAAACACAAATCTTTGAGAGAAATCATGTAGAAGAAGAAGAAGCAATAATATGGAGATATGTATTTGTAGACAAGAAAGTTGGTTGTGTACTAAAGGTTGAACAATGTTCTTTTGATTATCTCACCTCATCTTTGATGGTGCTCTCCCCCTTTGAAATCTACTCCCAATGCTTCTTTGAAATGCTTTTCCCTAGAAGTTAGGGCTTTTATTATTTTAGAAGTTTCCCACATGCTTCCTCATTTTGGAATAAAGAGTAGAACTTTAAATCAATGATTGATTAAACAATTATTAATGAATTAGTTCATTGAAATTCGTTCCTCCAAGAGGGACCCACTTCACCTTTTTATAAAAAAAAATTAATAAACTTTGATTTCCAAAATTTGAAGTTGACTGCCTAAAACAAAATTGATAGCATTTTAATTTTTTGTGCATGATAAGTTACTTCTCAACCATGTAAACCATTCTAGAAATAATATTCATTATTTTGGATTTCCAATGAGCCATCTTGAGTGAAATTTGGAGGTCTGAATTTCAACGTAAGCCTCAAGAAGTCGAGGTTCCAAATAGATTTCCCAAGGAACCATGAAAAGAGAGTTGACTATTCTTTTAATTTGTAGAACGATTATGGCCAAATTCAACCATTGAAACTTATCCCATTATCTTCCTTGTCAAATTACCTTTCCAACAAGGTTTCATTTTCCCCAGAAAGACATTTGGATCAAAAGATATGAGCTGCAAAAGATGGAGACTCAACCACAATCGATCTGGTTCTTGGGTGAATCTTGTCTATTTATTTGATTTCACCTTTTTAGTCCCACATTCATTTGGGAAGGGAAACAATTAGTGTTTATAATGAAAACAACTTCCTCATCATTCATGTGTGAAATAAAGGAGCTTATGGAGGCCTTAGTGTAGGTCTCATGCCTTGGTAATATTTTGGTCGCCCAGTCACCGCCAAATAATCACCCAGTCAAC
>JASDQU010101130.1:251270-276541 GCA_032191745.1 Picea mariana | reverse complement strand
GAAGAAACTTAGGATAATAAATAATATCAAAAATTAAATGAAGTATTCGAGGAGTTACGAGAATGCAGAGGTAAAGGAAGTAGGTAATGTAAGGCCTCTGGGGACTCCCACCGAGTGCACATGCTCCTTAGGCAAATTCAACGGAAAAATGAATGAAGAGAATAAGGAGGAAATGATCAGTTGGGAAAACAAAGATATTTGAGTGTGGGAAGGATCACCTTGGGGCACGATGGTGATGTGCGAGCCCAAGGGGGAACACACCCTTATTCCCTTGCAATGCATGACAAAGACTTGGGTTGTGTTTGGGCAAGGAAGGGTAAACATGGGAGCACACCCAAGTAGCAGAACCATTTTCCCTTGGAAACATGGGCACACTGGAGAGGTTGGATGACCCCATCAGCACACCCACGAAGATTCGCAATGATTGACACAAGAAAAATAATGAGTCAAGGGGGCACACTCTTAAGGATGGGGCATGTCGGTCCAAAAGACATGTCAATTGATGGGAAAGCGGGATTAGATGGGCACACTGGATCCAAAGAGGGAGTGACGATAAGTTGAGTGTGACAATTCACGAAGGGACATGACACACCGAAGAGACATGATGTTTCACACAAGTCACTCTTGGAGTCCACATAAAATCAAGGGCATAAAACCAAAGGAAGACATGGAAAAACAAGTGAAAGAAAGAGACATGGAGATTTGAGGCTAGGTGCATTAGTGGGGCGCACCTTAGGCTGACACAAGGAGAAACGACAAGGGGGAAGTCTCGGTGTGACAGAACCGTAGGTATAGAATATTTTGGTGAATGAGTTAGAGTTGTGAGACTCTTCCCTTCTATGTAACTGAGACATTAGTTCTCTGTTTGTAAAGATTTATTTTTCTTTCGCAATATAAATAAATGAAGTCGAGTATTAGGCACCGCTAGTGCTGCCAACACTATATCCATCTCTTGTGTTTCACATGTTTTATGTTGTATGACAAATTGACTAGGTGTTAAACTAAGTTAACAAATGTCTAAGTATACAACTGAGTTTCATAGAATGAGGACGTCACTCTTTAGTAGCCTAGAACAAAGTATGGGTATGCTCTAGGTTAAGAGGTCTATTTCGAGTGAAGTATCCTTGGTTGAGCCAAGCTACCAAGGGAGAACCATTGTAGTGTCGCACATCCACGAGATGCCAAGGTTGGACTTGGAATGACTTTTGGGGGCATGATAGATGGCATCATAGGAGTTTTGCAATGAAGGTTTTTGCAGAGAAACAATGTACAGTATGACAGGCTTCACACAGTCCAAAAGTGGGGTGACCCAGGGTGGTGTGACTCCTTGGACAGAGATGGATGAATTTGTACGATGGGAGAAAACCACAGATAACTCAAGGAAATTCAATCCAAGTGTCCCACCATGACCTGAAGAAAAATAATCTTGGTCTAGGCAATGAACTATGATATACAAGGACTTGCAACAAAGAACTTTAGAACCAAGTGGTGGACCAAGGGGCACTCCCACACAGTATGAAAAATACGAGAACAATGTAGATATGTTGTATTGTGATTATGTTTTTTTTTTCACTTAACACAAAAAGAGTGGAAAGACTTGGCTTGCAGCAAGTTGCGAAGGTTTGGTGTGTTGGATGCCTTGGGTTGAAAGGTTGGCAACCAAGACCATCAATTGTGTTTTGTGGATCTGGTTATCAATGGAAGAACAATGCAAGCTATGGTTGACTTGATTGCCTCACACAACTTTCTAAATACTAGGGTAGCGAAAGAGGTGGGACTTATAGTCCCCCCATGTGAAGCTATGGTGAAGGCAGTAAAATCTAAGGAAAAGGTAATAATTGGTGTTCCCTCCTCAGTTCAGATTCGACTTGATAAGTGGGAAGTTCGGTCTAACTTCACAGTGATTCCTATGGATGACTTTAAGGTGATTCTTGGATAGGAGTTCCTAAGGAGGATGCATTTGATCCTCATGCCATGGATGGAAAATATGGCTAAACTTGGTGAACAGAAGGCTTGGGTTGTATGCACAACTGCAAGGAATTCTGGTGGAAAGGTGCATCTTATGTTTTCATTGAGTATGAAGAGAGCAACGAGTGAGAATGTATCGCAAATTTATGTAGCAATTTTTGGAGAAGTTCAAGTGGATGGAGTGGGGACACCTGTTCTACCAAATCTCACTGACCTGTTGGGTGATTTTGTGGACAAAATGTCGGATTAATTTCCAAAAGTGCTCCCCCTGCAATGCACTGTTGACCACCATATAGAGCAAGATCCTGAGTTGCAATCATCGACAAGAGATTTTTACTGATTGTCCGAAACTGAGTTGGAAAAGTTGAAGAGATAGTTGACATAATTGATTGATGATGGCTTCATTCATTTGTCTAGGTCCTCATATGGTGCCCTGGTTCTCTTCCAGAAGAAGAAAGACGCTTTAGAGATGAGGATGTGTTTGGAATACCAAGCATCGATCAAAAAAATTGTGAAGAACCAATACCTGTTTCCTTTAGTTGTCGATTTCTTTGACATGTTGGCCAAGGCCAAGGTATTTTCAAATATTAACTTACAACATGGGTATTATCAGGTGTGAATTGTAGAAGGAGACAAAACAAAGATAGCCATGGTGACAAGGTATGGGAGCTATGAGTTCCTAGTGATGCCTTTTGGGTTGTGCAATGCCCCTACAACCTTTTTTACATTGATGAATGACGTGTTGCGAGAGTTTTTGGACAAGTTTTTTGCTATTTATTTAGACGAAATTGTAGTGTAAAATGAAATTATGGAGGAACACAAGAAACATTTGGCACAGGTCTTTGAGGCACTACAAAGGAATCAATTGTTCTTGAATAAGTCCAAGTGTGCTTTTGGGAAGACTGAGATAGCATTATTGGGGCATTGGATTGGCCAAGGATGCATTTGCATGGACCCTACAAAGGTCAAGGAAATCAAATATTGGGAAGATTCGAGGATATCTCATGACATGAGAGTCTTCCTTGGACTATCCAACTACTATCGTAAGTTCATAACAGGATACTCCAAGATTTTTGCACCGTTGACTGACTTGTTGAAGAAGGAGAAAGCATGGAACTGGACAAAGAGGAGAAATTATACATTTGAAGAGATAAAACACATAATTTTCATCGCTCCCATCTTAAAGTTTCCAGTATCTGAGTAATCCTTTGAAGTGCAGATGGATACATCA
The DNA here is from genome assembly GCA_032191745.1 of Picea mariana. Taxonomy (NCBI): domain Eukaryota; kingdom Viridiplantae; phylum Streptophyta; class Pinopsida; order Pinales; family Pinaceae; genus Picea; species Picea mariana. Next base: position 273,342 of record JASDQU010101130.1, on the reverse strand, counting down.
AACTTTTCCATTGGAGGAGTTTTAAAGTAGAAGGGACATCTAGTTTCCTTTGAGAGAAGAAAGCTCCAAGATCGTGAATGGAGATACCCCATTCATGAGAAGGAGATGACTATAGTGGTACATTGTTTGTATACTTGGAGACACTACTTGTTGGGCATGTCATTTGTAGTGAAGACATGCAACATTGTGACAAGTTACTTCATGACGCAATCGAATTTGTCACCCATTAGGAAAGGTGGAAAGACTTCCTCATAGAGTTTGGCATGACCTATGAATATAGGTTATGCAGGTTGAATGTTGTCACAAATTCCTTGAGTATAAAGGCACAACTTATTTTCCTATAGGAGGAAGACAAGTTTCCTACATTAGGGGGAAGTCAGATTCATGTCTTGAAAGAATTGCATGAACATATCAAGGAAGGGTTAGAGAATGATCACGCAGCATCCGATGGTGCAGGGGTAAAATAGGATTTTGGTTGTGTGGATTGATTCTCCAAGTATGTTTTCTTCGTTGCAACAAATATTCCTTGCAACACCGAAGAAGTTGCGAAGTTGTTTTTCAAGCACATAGTGAAGTATTGGGGTCTTTCGTTGAACATTGTTTCAGACAGGGATGCAAGGTTCACAAGTAAGTTTTGGAAAACATTGTTTAATATTGTGGGGATGAAGTTGTTGAAGAGTTCATCCATACCATCTGCATACATATGGGCAAACCAAATGAAACAACACACTTCTAGAGGACTACTTGTGGCACTATGTACAAGCAGATTAGACGAATTGGTTGGACTTGTTGGATGCCACCCATTTCAGATACAACTTGCATAAGATTTCAACGACGAGATATAGTTCATTCGAGTTGATGGACAAAAAACAACCCACAACTCCCATTTTGTGACATAAGGATATTATGGGATGAATCCATCAGACGTGGGTTTCATGAAGAGTTGGAAGGATTGGTTAGAGATAAATCACACACATTTGACTAATGCAATAGAAAAAATGAAGCAATGGGAATATCGTAGCAGACGTGACAAAAAATTCCAGGTAGGAGAGTTGTTCTTACTCAAGCTGAGAAGAGATTAATTCCCACCACCATCAGGAATGGCTCCACCTCTTGTGTGGAGGTATGAGGGATTGTTCAAAGTTCTTGAGAAGATTGGAAACGTCACCTATAGATTGGACTTAACATTCCACATGTGACACATTCACCATGTCTTCCACGTTAGCCAATTAAATTCATTCCATAGGGGCCTAGATGACCCAAGTCGAGTTGATCTATTTAGAGCATCGACCATGGCTGCAGATAATCCATATTTGGAGGTAAAGAAGATTTTGGCACATCACATCTTGGGATGGGGTAGAGGTCGAGTGCATGAGTACTTTGTACATTGGAAATATGGGAGAGATATGAGTCCTTATGGAAATATGAAGACATGATTCAAAAGTTTGACAGAGGTCGCTACAAATCGCAAGTGGTACGGAAGGTTTTGGGACAAAAAAAAAGTTTAGTGGGGGAGGATGTAAGGCCTCCTTGGACACCCACTGAGCAAGCATGCTCCTTGGGAAAATTAAGCACTGGAACATGTTAGAACATGTATAATTTTGATCTTTTGAGCTTTATATATTTTACCTCTTAGAAATAAAATTTTACCCAAAAAAGAAAAAAACTTAGAAAGCATCCTTTTAAAACTAAATAAATCCATTGGTTGTTATTTATCAATAAGTTGCTTTACGGTATATATCGTCAATGAGTTTCTCTAATTTGATTGAATGGTCCTAATGATCTCTGAAGTTTTGAAGTCACCTGAGTTTTAAAAGAAATCCTTTAACGGTCACTTCGTAGCTTCGTTCTTCGGGTATTCCAGCAAACCTAAACAACGAAAACCCCAAAACTCTGAAGTCCCAAAGATAGCCACTCATGACTTTTCCTAAAGGACTTAGGAACACGAGTCATAGGACACGTGTCCTTTAAAAGTGTTTTCCTAGGTTGACACATGGCACTTACTTTTGACATTTACATCGGATGATTTGCATGTTTTCAAGTGACACGTGGCACCTCTTTTTCCTTGACACATCATGAAAATGATGTCATCTCTGCCACATCACTCCGAGAGATTTCTCTTCGGGACTTTTGATTTCACAATCCCCGGAGTATCAAAGCATCAAAGTAAAGTAATTACAAAAGCAAAAAAGGGTTTCAAAGAGTTAATAAAGTAGTTAACGGATTTAATTAGTCATGATTAAGTGTTAATTAATCACTTCGTAGTTTCAGACTTCGGAAAATTTCCCTTGTGCTATATTCAAAACTTCTGAATTCCAAACTCCCGAAATACTTAAAGTTAATACTATGTTTTTAAAACATGATTAATTAAGACATAAAAGTGGTTACTTAGAGATTAACTCCTCTGTGAATTCAAAATTCGAGAGATTTCCACCCTGTCACATCCAAAACTTCTGAACGCGAACCATCGAAGTATGAATGAAATTTATGATTGATTAAGGTTAATGATTTCAAATAAATATTTTGAATCATTAGGTAATGAATTCCATTAAGTTTAATAAATTCTTTTTCAGTAGAGTTATACGAAGATCGATAGACTTTTTGAATAAATCACTTCGAATTTAAAAATCATTTTTACCAATTACAATTAGCAGTTTTTTTATTCAGTGTAGAGTTTACAGAATTTTCTTATCACAGGTAAACTAATTCTATTTCCTTTAGGATTATGGTGCCACGAAAAGCTACAAAGAAGCTTGATGCATCGGGTGATGATTCAAATCCAAACGTAGATGTTCTATCAGACACAACTTCGCGAGTTATGGACACCATTAAAACTTGGAAGCAGGTGCTCAATATCTTGGAGCATGAGATTATTAATTGTCTAGATGACTTTGTCGAGAAAGACGATGAGTCTTTTGCAGCTAAGCTTAGATTTGTATCACAGTCGAAACTACATAAGATCATTGCACGACCCAGAATTAGACCCTAAAATGATATGATAAATTGGGCTTTGGAACATGTCGACATCCAAACCAGGAGCGTCATCAACCACTAGCAGGTCGTCATCGGCTCTTTCTGACCAAAAAACCTACAAGTAATGTACAATCTTTCCACTACCCCTAAATACACTTACAATGCCGCATTTCTTCTAGATTTTGAGAGAAGGGAATGCACTCAATATGGTAAAATAATCATGATATAGTCAAGACCTGGTGGGGACATCCGGAAAAATTCAAAGCCAACGCTCATGGTATATACGCCACGACGTCTTTAGACACTCGTATGTTGTATATAGCCATGATGCTCTGTCCCTTGTTGATCTAAATTTTATGAGAAGAACGAAAAGAATACAGATTATTAACAGGTGCTTAACACAAAATAACAGAGATATAGTAAAGATGGTTTTCTATTCCATAATGAAATAAGCTAGAACTGTAAAATGCAGTGGAAACAAGCTTGTTGGAATGGTGGCGGCTTATCTCTGAGAAGAGATGTGACGGCAGCGCGCATTCGCAAGAAGAAGGTTACAATGAGGCTCTGAAGGCCTTTTTACAAATAAGAAGGAATGCCAAAAACCCTAGACATCCAAAAACCTAACCCTAGCAGATGAAGCACCAAAGGTCATGTGGGCCCCGTTTGGGTAAGTTAGTACATCAACTTCTCGAGGTCGTAACTTTTGCATATGATCTCCGTTTTAGGCGTGTGATAGCCCGTTGGAAAGGTATCATCAAGGAAATTCATTTTGGGGGCTCAATCATTCCTTTGACTATCATTGAGGAGCTCGATCCTGAAAATCCTTCATTTAGGCCCTCAAAATGGCCCCGGAAGTTAAAACTGCTAAAAATAGTAAATTGCCAAAATTGTCAGAAAACTGTTTTGAGCCAGTTGCAAAAGGTGGGTGGCCACTGATATCCATCCGGATCACCTGTTTGGGAATATTAATACTACACATTTCTTAGTTGAGTGGGTAGACATCATGAATGAAGTAGCCGAGGGTTATACCTTCAATTGGGCTAAAATGCTATCTAATAATTTGGCCAAGGAAATTGCTAAGTATAAATCAGCAAAATCAAAAGGGAATCTTGCCCCTTTTTACATGTCATCATATGTTATGGATGTCATTTGTTTCATGAACCATTTTCCCCTGATGAACTGGAGTTGGACCCCATCCAGTTCTGAGCCAATACATTTTTATCACTCCAAATTATGGGAAGAAAACACCAAAGATTTATTTTACGAAATCTGTCACAACGTGGTGGTACCGGTTCACATAGCTATCTACGACCACCCGCCACCTAGAATTTCTAAAAATATTACGGGGAACTTAGGAAAACTTGCAGACGGGTTCATTGAGGAGAATTTCTCCTATATCAGAGTGTTTGGTTGTTTCGTTCCTCCTCATGCCCTTCCATAGTTCTTACCCGACAGGCTGGTGTGCAGAGAAGTGGCATACCAGACAGTAGTAGGAGGTATCAACAAGAAGTTGAAAGTAGCTCAGAAAAAGGTTTGTCCAACTTTTCCCATTCAAGTTGGCATGTTCACATTATTATATTTTGGTCACTCTAAAGTCAAGGTTGTAGCCCTGGAAGATGTCGAATTAGTTGACATCGAATTCAAGAAGCATGATCCACATAAGATAATGGAAAATCATTTGGCTCAGTTTAACATGAAGGGATACATCCATGAGAATTATCCTTATGACGAAATGTTCAAAGGAGTTAGATATTCTGAGGAAGTTTGAAGCAAATTCCATACTCTGCCTCCTGACCAACAAGTTGGTTTCCCCAGCTTTCAAAAACATAGACGAAACAGTTTACCAAAGATATTGCAAGGAGAGTCAAAACCCATGCCTTCTTCACAGGAAGCTAGACCCATAGGATCTGAGCCAAGTTTCTCTGCTAAGCACAAATTTGATGAAGTCCCAAAAATCCCAGAAGTGTTATTTCACGAAATAAGGGCATCATTGTCAGGACTGAATGATCCACAAGTTTTATCTCGGTTCGAAGCTTTCATGAATTTGGGACAATATGTTCCTCATTCAATGCCAGCTACTTTTGCTGGCACCCCGAATACAACATGACAACAACATTCCATGGAAATTACTTCTCCCATTGCATCATTAACCCCTTTACAGACCAGCTTTGGAAATCCTAGTTTCGAACTCACTTTTGTAGGTGATCTTACCCCTATCTTTACTAAAGAGATGCCTCCCTCAGATTTATTTTTCAACAAGAAATAAAAATCTATCCTAAAAAGAGAATCTCGCCAAAAGGATGGAGTAGTCACTAAGAGGAAAATAATAGTGTATGATAGGAAAGACCAAGATGGTCCTGAGTTTGCGAAAGAAGTTGTAGGCTCATTAGGGCTTTTGCCACTGCCAATCAATGGTCAGTGGAAAATTTAACCGAACAACTGCATAGAAATGCCTCTTGGTGGAGCAATTGCAGAATCAGATATATATTACAGAGAAGACTGTAGGAAGCAGGATGAACCAGGACATTGAACAAATCAGGGCTAGTCATCATCATCAAATTAAGTAGTTACAGGATAACCTTGAGCTGCTCTATCGGAGTTCACAGACCAGCCAAGGTTTGATCACTTTGTGTGACGATTTGAATGAGCATTTGTAGGCCAGATTGACCCTAATAGAGAATACAATGATAGATATTTTGGCCTTCAAAACACAAGCATCAGAAATCAACGAGAAGTTGGAAGTTGCCTAGCAAGAGCTTTATCAAAAAGTAGGTTTTATTTAAAAATTCTATCAGGTAGTAGACCTTTCCCTAAAAAATATTTATGTCAAGGAAAAAGAGGCTTGTGCAGCCTTGTATAAGTTTCAAGAGGTTATCATATGGAAGCAGAGAGCTAATACCCCTAGTCTTCCCCTTCTCTCTCATTCTGAACAAGTAAGAGGCGAAATGGCCCTAAAATCCTGGGAAACAAATCTAGAAGAAGGAAAGACACTTTCCAGAGATGTAAAAGAGGATTGTCTAGAGGAATTATCTTCAATAAAAAAAAAGTTGATTTAGTTTGAAGGGAATAATATCTCAGAGGCCTTGGGGAATATTGAGATAGAAATGAACCAGAAAATATCCAGAAGCAACAAGGAAAATACTCAGGAAACCATCCAAGAGATGAGCCAGATTGATTAACTTAAAATCAATGAATGGTTGGTTAATCCAAGTTCACAATATCAGGTCACAGTTCAACAAGTGAAAAAAATCCAAGAGAAGTTGGCCCAAATACTGAAGAAGATGTTTTCCTTTGAATTAAATGAAAGGATTGAGCCTTCAAGATTGGTGTACCGTGGTAGCATTGATGGACAAGTGCACCCAAGGCATTGAACAGGGAAAAATAAGTGTAGCTAGGAGAAAATGAAAGATCATGTACATTGTCCACTTTCTCCACCCACTCTACCTTTCACCCTCCAACCGTCACTTACCCCGTCTATCCCTACCACCCACATTCTTGCATCCACTCATCCCACCTCCGTATTGGACACTTGTTCCCCCATCATCCTTTTCATAAACATTTACTCTTCCCTGCAACCGTTAGCCATCCCATAACGAGCCAACGTTGAGCCACTCATATAACTACCCCCCCCCTCCCCATGTCTTCAACTGCAATTCTTTATCCCAGTGAACGCATCTGAAGAGAGAGATGGCAACAGAATCAAATGGAAAAGACAGTAAGCCAAATTATTGTGGTGGCCTTAATGGACAGGTGTATCTAGCTTGAATATCAAAGGAAAATGAGTGCATCTACAAGCAGAAAAAGAGACAGAGAAAGTGCCAGCAAAACTCAACAATTTTTGTAAACTGTTATTTTATTCGGATGTATTCATTTTTTAGTCATATATTGTGGGAAGTCCAATGGTTTTCAGTTGTGACAAATTTTGTATAAATAGATATATTCTAGATCTATTCAAGGTTGCTTCTTGCCGAATGTAAAAGAGAAACTCTTTTGAGTATTAATACAAGTGCAGACAGAGATTCTAAGTTTCGTTCAATTTGAGTTATGTGTTTCCTCTGTGTTTCTATTTCTCTGAATTTATTTCTGTAATTCTTGAAGAGTGATTGATTGCAATTTAGTACTACATCTAATGTGATCATATTATACCAGGAGTTCATTCAGTAAACAAATTTTCCTCTATTATTACTGTGAGTAAAATAGGACCTGTGATCTGTGTGAATTACTGCATTTTTATATCTTGTTCAATGGTGCATCTTCTACTTTTCTTCTACTGCAAACAAGGTGAGACTTATCTGTAATTGATACCTGACTTTGTTTTAAAAATTTTGTGAATCATTTCTACATCATTTGACATTATAATTGTTGCTCAGATAACGAGATATAGCCTTTGTACTGTCTTATTATTAATTTCATTTATAGATTATTTATCAAAAAATTGAAGGTAGAAAAAGCACTTACAAAATACTTCATTTTAAAACCTTTGATGCCTGACATTATTCTTTGAGCCTTAGAATCAATCTTAGGAACAACATATTTTTGGCGTCGTTGTCGGGGACAAAGAAACGAAATCATTTTTCTCTGGGAGAACGACAAAGGTAAATTTTAGTCTTTGAAGGTGAACAAAGATTGAATACGTGAATAAGGCTTACTTTATCTTTCACCTGGCGACTCCATCATAGACAAAACTGGCATTCGGTCGAAAGAGTACCAGGAAAAACCCAGACAAAAAGAAGACTACGCCAGTTTTGGATCCCAAAAAATTGTTGAAACCAAAGGGGTATCTCAGACAGACTTCTGCATCAGCAGGTCAGGTCCATCAACCTAGAATTTCATAAGTTAATGTTAATATTCATGCTGAAGGACTAACTCTTAAAGAAAAATTTTAAAAAGTTCAATCTGCAAAAGCATCAACAAGTAAACCTGAAATTAAGCTTGAAACTCTAGAGGTAATTATTCCTAAAATAAGATTTGAGATTAATCAGACCATACTTGTTTCATTGATAGATACTTGTACCAGTGATAACAAAGGATCCATTTCAATACCCACTATCGTTAATACTCAGCCAATTCTTTCTCTTCCCAAGGGAAAAGTTTCGGTTTCCCAAAATCCTGAAGATTATTTTCTATACTCAAATTCATCCCCTATTATTTCTCCTATCTATACATCAGGTAAACCTGAGAGGTCGAGCTCAAGTTTTCCTTTTCTCCCTCATATAGATATTCTGTCCTCCCACGATCATTTTCCCGAACTTCATTCACAACATCCCGAAGTAGTCGAAATATCAATAGATCAGTCTTTTGAAGTTTTTGAAAATATTCTATTTAGCCCTCAAATTATGTCTCCTAGAGTTTCAATGGTCGGTGTTTGAGGTGTTGGTGTTGGAGGTGCCGAAGGTGCAGGGGATGGTGGACAAGCTCAACCCCCTAGGATATTTTCCAAGGTCTCTGCTATATATACTCCCTTGGTACTTTCTATTGTCCTACATGATTTACCCAAAAATTACATGAAGAGCCTTCCCAAATTCAAGGGAGAAGGGGATCTAACAGCCACAAAACATATATCCTTTTTCGATCAATTTGTTGATATTCTTGGCATTGAGCATGAGGACATTTACACAAGACTTTTAGTACAGAATTTTGAAGGACAATTCAGAACTTGGTTCAGAGGACTTTCAGTAGGTTCTATACGATCATATAATGATCTAGAAACTTCCTTCCTAAGGAAATGGGGCAAGAAAAAAGGTCATATTTATTACTTAATCGAATTCAGAGCATTGAGAAATAAGACTTATGAATCACTCCTAGAATTTATCCAAAGATTTAATAAGCTTTATCACAAAATCCTAGCCAAAGTTAAACCTTCTCAACCAGCTACAAAAGTCACTTTTGCAGGGGCTTTTGATTCCGATTTCGCTCTACTTTTGAGAGAAAGAGCATCCACTACTTTAGTGGGGATGCAAGATGATTCTATAGAGATTGAATCCAATATGATGGAATCTGAGAAGTTGAAAAATAAATTTGATATGGGAACGACAAAACCCGAGAGTTTTAAAGAACATCCAGGGCCCTTTGGATCTGGAAATTCCGCAGAGGAAAAAATGGATGAGATGGCCAAAATTATTAAATATTTATCGAAAAAAAATTCCAGGATGGAAATAGAGCAAGCCAAGTCTGATCCATACATTACGAATCGATTCAAGAGAAACCCTAATCCTCAAATACAACAAAGGAAAATAAAAAATGAGGATCAAAATATTCAAGCCCCGTTTAAAACTGAGAATTTCATACAGAGAGATGAGTTGCAAGATTATGAGGAATTAGAGGAAGATCTAAACAACCTCAGGGATGATGATCTTTATCCTCACCTAAACAAACAAGATTACGATAAATCCTTAGATCTAGAATCTCTATTTAATAACGCTGAAAACATCAACAATCTGGGGGACTCTACATACAAAAGTCTTGCTGACTCAATAAATTTTGAGCTTCAACATAAATATGATTTGAGGCCAAGAGAAAAAATTTCTACAAATATTCCACCGAAAAATATTTTATCACAAAACAAAGCAAATCAATCAGAAGTTACAAAACCATCAACTGAGACACAATCTTCCCGAAAAAAGCAAGTTGAAACAAAAGCAGTACAAACTAAGAAGTCAGAAAATACAGAGGCTGAATTTCAGACCAGGGAAATTGAAAAACCAATTGGGACTTTCAATTTAGAGAATGAAATTAATAAAATTAAAATTCCAATGCCTCTGTTTGAACTTGCTAGGAACCTGATCTATAAAAAACAAATCACTAAAGCAATAATTTTTTCTGATGCTAAATGTCAAGCTGATGTTATCAATTTGCGAGACGAAAAACCTACAATCATGTTCGGACCACACATTGAAAACAATAAGGATTATGTTTCTATGTTCTATAGTACATTGAATGTGCACAATCATTTACTTCACAATTGCATGCTAGACTCAAGAGCCTCGCATAATTTAATGCCTAAGATTATCATGGAAAAATTAGGCCTTGAAATTATCAAGATTTATAATCTTTTGATTCTAGAAAGGTTAAGTGTCTGGGTATGATTACAGATTCAGTGGTAAACCTTTCTTAGGTTCCTATGAAAAGTATTATTATGGATGTGTTTGTTGATGACATTCCTGCCAAGTATGGTATGATTCTATCCAAATCTTGGGGTGCCAAGCTAGGAGGATCAGTTCATCTAGACATGACCTATGCTACAATTCCAATTTTTGGTGGACAATTTACTCGACTATACAGAGAAACTAGACTGGCGTACACTGTAAGTGACCCTCAAAACCCCAATAACTACCCAGTCTATGTTGCTGATCAAGACTTAGGAAATTGTATATTATCTATAGATGATGAATTTGAAGAATGTATAGAATAAGAAAATCATAAAAAGAAATTTCAAAGAAAAATATAAATGTTAGAGAAGGGATGTGGAAAATGTTCTTCGATGGTGCTTCATCCTGTGAAGGAGCCGGAGCTGGAGTTTTATTCATGGCACCAGGTGATGAGTATGTTATTCCTTTCTCTTATAGATTACAATGGGAAGTCAATTATACCAATAATGTCTGTGAATATGAAGTTTTTGTTTTAGGATTAGAAGCTGCAAGAAAATCAAAAATCAAACATCTGATAGTTTATGGCGATGCCGAGCTCACTGTAAAACAAATAAAACAACAATATCAAGGTAAGCATTTGAGATTGAGATCGTATATAAATTTTTCATGGGATCTTATAGAGAATTTTTTCTCGTCCTTTAAATTCACTTTATTCCCAAAATGTAAAATCAACAAGTTGATTCTTTGGGCAAAGTTGTTGCAACTTTCATACCACCTACTGTTTTGAAGCTAAAATATCATATCAAGATGAGACATAGACCTTCGATTCCAAACAATGTTCAGCACTGGCAAGTGTTTGAAGATAACGAACAAATCAAACAGTTCCTAGAAATGGTTGATGAGTTTTCTAAGACCCACATAGATCAAGAAAAGCAAAATGATCATGTTTGGATTATGCAGGAAGAGAAAACCCAGAGAATTTCCAAGATAAAATTGCAAATCATCGCATGCTCTTACTTAAAAACAATCAAATTCCCAGAGGCCCGATCCCTTTAGAAAGGTTGTTTGACCAAGATGATATAACTTTAAATTCTACTTTGCAACCTCAACTCAAAGAAGTTGAAGATTGTAATGTAGGAACTAATGAAGACCCCAAAATGGTCAAAATATCAAAATATCTTCCAGCACAAATAAAGAATAAATACGCCGAGTTACTTAAATAGTATAAAGATGTTTTTGAATGGTCTTATGATGATTTAAAAACTTATGATACTTTTTTTATTGAACACAAGATCCCCTTAAAACATGGTATTAATCGTTTCAAGCGGAATCTTAGACAGATAAACCCAATTCATATGCCAATAATATAAAAGGAGGTTAAGAAACTCCTTGATGCAAAAATCATCGTTCCCCTTAGATACTTTGAATGGGTGGAAAATTTGGTCCCTATTAGAAAGAATAACGACAAAATAAGTCTCTATGTTTATTTTAGGAACGTAAATCGTTCTTCTGTCAAAGATAACTACCCGCTCCCAAAGATGGAACATGTTTTAGAGAAGGTAGTAGGGGCTAACAGAATTTCTATGATTGATGGTTTCTTAGAATATAATCAGATCATTGTTCATGAAGATGATAGAGAGAAGATTGTGTTTACTACTCCATGGGAAACCTTTATGTATGATAAAGTGCCTTTTGGTTCAATGAATGTAGGAACAACTTTCTAGAGAGCAATGGATATCACATTCATCGGTGAGAGAGACAAGTTTGTTGTTATTTATCTATACAATCTGACAGTTTTTTCCAATTTTCATGTAGAACATTTGATGCACCTCAGATAGACTTTTGAAAAATGCAGAAAATTTGGTTTGTCTCTTAACCCCAAAAAATCACACTTTGCTATGAAAAAAGGTAAACTTTTAGGTCATATAGTTTCAAAAGATGGAATCAAGGTTGACCCTAAACGAGTTGAGGCTATTGACCTGATTAATATTCCTAGAAATAGAAAAGAGATTTAATCTTTTTTAGGTAAGATCAATTTTTTGAGGAGATTTATTCCTAACTTTGTTGAAATAATCAAATTAATTACAGATATGCTAAAAAAGGACAGTGAAGTAAAATGGACTACAGAAGCCAAAGCGTCTTTCGAGCATGTTAAGAAATCTATAAGAGAAGCACCAGTATTGGTAATTCTGAACTATACAAAATAATTCTTAATCTTCTCTTTTGCTTCTGAGCATAGTGTTGCAGCAGTGCTCCTTCAAAAGAACGAAGAAGGATTCAAACAACCAATAGCCTTTTTCAACAGAAGCCTTAGAGATGCAGAGCTAAGATATGGATATTCTTGAAAAACAAGCTTATGCAATGGTGAAGGCTCTCAAGGCTTTCAAAACATATGTCTTGCACTCCAAAATAATTTCTTATGTGCCAACAAATGCTATTAAAGACATCCTAGTTCAGCCAAACAGTGATGGAAGAAGAGGTAGATGGTTGGATAAAATTCAAGAGTTTGATTTAGAAGTGATACCAACCAAGTTAGTGAAAGGTCAAGGTCTGGAAAAGTTGTTAGATGAATCCAATTTCAGAGCTCTTGGAATAAATAACTTTGAATCACATGATTCTATTCTAGATACAGAGGAAATTGACGATCAAGCACCTATAATTCAGATTGAAGATAAGTTTTCTTCCTCTTCCTGGTACCATGATATTGCTACATACCTCCTTACTCTTCAATGCTTAAATGGAATGACTCCTTCTAAAGCAATGTTGTCCCTTGACCAAGTTTTGAGGATACTTGGTCATGATTGACCATTTTTGGGACTTCAACAGGCTGTCGAAGGAGGAGCGCAAGACGAAGCAAAGATCGCGGAATCTCAGCCATTTTTTAGGGCTTTTTGGGTTTTTGGGATAATTTAACGGGTATGGGAATGTCAGCCCATGGGTTTACCCATGCTTAGGCCTGATTTTGTAATGTATAAATAAGTAGCTAGGTGATGTAAAAGGTGCCAAGGAGTTAAGTGCTAGATTAAGATCTATGTGATCAAAGGATTGTAAAGTGCTTTGTGCATACTGTGTAAGACTTGCAAAGCTAAGTGCAAGTAATTGTAAGAAGGATTAGTGTTGTAACCTAGATCGAAGAAGGAGAATCTGGTGGAGTGCGTGTAGATCTCTTGTCTTCTGCGGAGTAGGATTTTGATGCTATGTGCCTATAAGAAGCTTGACAAAGATAATAAAGAAGAGAAGAGTTGGTGGACATAGCCCAAGGGTGGGGGTGAACCAAATACATGTTGTGTTTCTATGCTTTGTGTGATGTGTTGATGTGTTTATATTTACTTGCTAAAGTGATTTGATGTAGATAGATAAATCAATTTATGCTTTGTGCTTAATGATGTATATGGATGCTAGATCTGACCTGTGAGAATGTGTTTATTTCTTGAATCTACTAGATCTAACTGTTATCTTTATGCTAAGTGCTTAAATACTTTAGATCTGAATGAATGTTGCAATGCTCTGTTGTATCTGCAGAATAGATAGTGGTTAAATATTGATGAACTATTGGTGCTAAGTGCTCTATTAAGTAGTTCAATCACATATCTGTGTCCCATCTAAGGTTGCAGACATTGGAGTCCTGCAACCACCCCTACCTCTACCTCGGGTGAGACTTCATTTGATTCGCAGGTGTTGCCGAAAGGGCCGGTAGTTAGGGTTTTTCCGGTGCATTGTTGTAGCGTTGAACCTTGGTTCTACCCCAATGCCAACAAATGGTTCCATTTCCGGGACCTGAAACTGTGATTGCTGGGAACTGAGGAAGAAAAAGCTTTGTGCGAAGATCTGAACTGAAACTGTGAAAGCTCTGTGCATAGATCTATTGCCCTAGCACGCAACATTCTACTTGATCTGTGAAGCTATGTGCCAAGAAGAAGGGTCAGATCTGAAGAAAAGAGGTAAGATCTGAAAGCTTTGTGCTCTGAGAAAGGTAAAAGTGAGAATTTTTTTATTAAAAAGGTAAGATCTGCAAACTCTGTGCTCTGATAAAATAGTGAAAAGTTTTAGATCTAAGATCTTTGTGCTCTATAGAAGAAAGATAAGTGGAAATTTTTGTTTCTCAGTATGGATCTAGTTATAGTTGATAGATTATGTCCTAGCTTAAAAACAAGGGCACTAATTGATGAAAGAAGACTTGATATGAGTAGATTTGATAAGAATAGTGAAAGATATGTTATATCTATGAATAGAAAGAATGTTTGGACTAACAAATGGAAGTAGGATCCTAGAAAGAATTTTTTGCAAGTCAGTTACTATGATCCTAGCGCGTAGTATAGGAAGGGTTGGGAATCATTTAAAAGAAAGAGAGGATTAACCCTCTGTTACAGTTGCAGAAGACTAGGACATATTTCTAAGGAATGCCCTAGAAAAAGACCTAGTTGTCTTTGTTGTAAAGCTATAGACCATGAAGTATTAGATTTCCCTAGAATGATTGCTAAGCTTGAAGGGATGAATATGAGACAAGAAATCCCTAAGGTAGATCCAGACACTGAGATTATGGCAGAATCCCAGAGAGAATCAGAGAAAGTATTGCTACAGATAACAGAAACCCTGAATAACCACCGACATGTCAGCTTATCGGAGGTCTTTAAAGAAAAATAATACATAGAAGCAAGAATAGGAGACTTCAACATTGACTGTGTTCTGGATGAGGAAACACATGTGAATATCATGACAAAAATAACTTGGGAAATTTTAGGGAAGCCTGCTATGATTCCTTCACTAGGAGGAATAGGATTATTCAAAGGAAAATTGATAAACCTATGTGGAAAGCTTACCCAGATATCTATGACTATCAATGGAACTTCGACAGAGGAATAATTTGAAGTTGTTAAATTTATTGAGAACAACGCTCCATTTGTTATGTTACTAAACCCTGGATTGAAATAGATCAGGCCAGAAGGAAGGAAGAAGAGGTCTTAGAGCAGAAAAAGCAAGAGTTAAAAGAATTCGTGACTAGGAAAATCGCGCACTTGATTAAAGAACAGGAGAACATATCAAAGCTATTTGAAACCAGATAATTGGATGTCGAAGTTCCAAGAACACCAGAGGACTCCCAGAAGATTGTAGTACTTATTCCAGGTAAAGAAGAAGTATTACCCTTGAATATTGGGAAAGAACCTCAACAGCACGAAGCTAATATATAAAAAGAATATAAGAATCAAAATGGAAAAAGGAATACTGAGATGAAGCTCACTGTAAATAAGGCTAGAAAGCTAAGTAAGAAGAGAGCTAAGATTGAAAAGTCACAGAAGTTTCCAGAGGGAACTTCGCAGAAGGAAAATTTGCAAAAGTGGAACTTCGTCGGGATATCAGAACAGCGTCACATGGCACTTCACCATGGCGAAGTGATATAGTCATTGAAGAACATTGTAACTATTAGACCGAGTCCTGAACAGACAGAAAGGTATTTATGGTTTGCCACCAAACCGTTGGACCATGCCATAACGGATAGAAATGAGTTAATGAGGGATTCTTACCCGTTGCAAGAGATTCGTTGCCAAGTATCTATGTATCTTGTCACGCCATACATCGAGAACACTTTTGCTAACCGAGAATTTGATCCCGCAGATTAATTGATAGTCATATAGTTATCATCGCGCTCTTGCTATCTGTTCCATTATATTGAGAGATTATTCATCAAACCCGAGATTGTCAACCCCAAGTGTGTATGTCAGACGAGTTCAGCGCTGCGGAGAAAATTGTCGAGGAAGTTCTCATCGACCTTATGATGGAAAGAGTGATATCGATGTCTATAGTCATACAAGCATCGTTGACGAGAGGAGTGCAGGCCTCTCCGTCGACTACTCACAGAGCTGGACCATCTCGACCATCGACAGAAAAATGGACCAAGCACAGATATGACCTCATGAATGGAAAATTGATCCTGACCATACTACCAGAATATATCTTGCCTCTAGCCAGCATGGTAAATTTGGATAGTGTGCCAAGAGACTTTGAGTATACCATAATTACCACGTACCTCCCGAAAGGGATACACGCAGTTCGAGTGAACCAAGACAAGATTGCAGCATTAAAATTCAATGACTTCAACCTCGGAGATCGCAAGATCTATGGTATGCTCGCCCCGTATAAATACCTGACAAGGACAAAGGGGAAGAACTCAAAGATAATCCCCCAGCAGTGGACGATGAACCTCGCACAGTCCACCTTGTTAAATGTCATGAAGCTCCCACACTTCAGAAGGCACCAGGAAGTCAATGCCTGTGTCAAGTTGTTACTTTCCTACTACCATGGCAGTTACTTATGGCTAGACCACCGGATTAAAGTCGACCAAACGTTGATCCACAGAATCATAGGGCTATGTATGCAAGGACCCGACCCACAAGAGTTCTATCCTGGAAAATCCGCAGATCACGCGTTAGCTCAAAAGATCAAGGACAATTATGGTGATGTGGAGAAAGGAATGCGAGGCTACAAGGTAGACTCCATACAGAGTGGCACAGTGCACCTAGCATGTCAATTGATAGATGGAAATATAGTAAGGAAGAACTGACCTACGTAGGTCACAGGCTTTGTTGTTGACCTTGCAGGGAAGTGTGCGGAAGGTCTGCAGATGAACTAGGCAAAGTACCTGGTTAATCAGTTGGAACTAGACTGTGGAGAAGCACAGGACCAGGGTTACGAATTTCATTTTAGTTGGATCTTGATCCTCATCACCTTTGTTGCTTGGGAAATGCCAGAAGGTGTGACCTTCCCGGACATCGAGCCATTTGAACCACTTGTTGCGAAGTTCGCTACACTATGGTACTCAATCGATATGAAAAAACAGTGGTAGTTGAATGTTTTTTTTCATACATACTACCTCCAGCTAAAGAGAGCTATCGAGGTTGAACCTCGCATGACTCTGAACACCCTCCAGAGATTCCGGCCATTGATGAATTTCAACGTAGATAAGCAGTTCCTCTACATTAAAGCACGTGCGGACGAACATAGAGAGCATCACCAATCATATTACAAACTCATAGAGGAAGACCTTGAGGAGATCATTAAGGAATGGTTCACAGACCTCCTTATCCCCACCAACCCTAGTGAGATATCTGAACTTGACATCCTAGAGGATACTCAAAAAGAACAGGACATACCTAAAACAAAAAAGACTAAAGAGATCCTAGTCTCAAGCAATACTTCAAGAAATATTGCTTCAGTATCACCTAACCAAGGGGGTGATGACGAAGTAGAAGAAACAAAGGACAAAGAAGCTGAACAGAGGAAAGACGAAGTAACACCGAGAGATGAGACCGATCCCCTGAATAAGAGGAAGGCTTCTCCCCTAAAACCTTCTTCTCAAAAGAAATCGAAAGCCACCATGACCAAGATGCAAACTATGCTTACTACTGATGATTTTGACTTCAGCATAGCAGCTCTGAATGATGCTTCACTGGAAATAGAAGAGAAACAAGAAGAAAAGCAAGAAGCAATGTATGACAGAATTGAGATTGAACTTCGAGGGGTACAGCATGCCCTTTAGTCCAGTCGCGTAGTCTCCACTGCGTGCCTGCCATTGGGAGAACTAGAGTTGGGAGATGAGCTAGCCCAACTCCGTCGACTAGCTGATACAGTCGAAGCTCGCCTTCGAAAAGCACATGAAGAAATAGAACAAGCCACCTAGGCCTTGAAGAAAGTTCAAGGTGTACTAGTAGAACAATGCAGCGCTGCAGAATAGGAAAATATTTCTCTCCAAACAAAGTTTGACGAATAAAAAGCACAGATGCAACAAGGAAAGGAATAGTTGCTCACGGAGCAACTCAAAGTGAAAGAAGCGGTTGGTAGAGCACTTCACTCTGTGACAGTCATAGAAATAAAGACAGAGGATCGAGTCACACATCAAGTAGAGCAGCTCACGGAAGCTATCTAGCAGCTACAACAACACATAACAGACTTAGAGATCCACACAGTGCCTGAGACTCCATAGGACATAAGGGATCAAAGAGAAGCAACCGCCCGAAGTGAAGTAGAGAGAATAAAAACCCTTACTATGGAATGCAAGAAGCTAAGTGATCATAGCGCCTTGACATATGAGTGAATCACTGAGAATCCAGAGTTAAAGACACTGGAGGCACAGCTCCAAGAAGAGAAGTAGCATGCAGAGACAATACAAGCACAGTTGAAGCCCCTGTCAGTTGTGGAAAGAATGAAACTATCCTAGGAGAAATGCACCACCCAACAACATATCCACAGTATTCAGAGCAAAGTTATGGAAGTGACTCAGAGGCTCCAACCTGTAAGGATAAGGCTTACCAGTTGTTCGTAGAGATCGAAGGCCAATGAGCATAACTAGAGCAGGTTGTCACAGCAGCAGAACAATGCCTAGAAGGACCCGTGAATGACACGGTAATCCAAGAGTTCACTGACCAAGAGGTCATGGCACAACAACAAGTCGAAGCAGCTTGAGCCAAGATCGATACTTTCTAAGCAGAGCTACCCAGATCAAAGTGACTCGAGATGAGTCACAGGTGAGTGTTGGGGGCCTGTTGGCCCTTGACCAAGTTTTGAGGATAATTGGTCATAATTGACCATTTTTGGGACTTCGACAGGTTGTCGAAGGAGGAGCGCAAGATGAAGTAGAGATCACGGGATCTCGACCCTTTTTTATGGATTTTTGGGTTTTTGGGATAATGTAACGGGTATGGGAATGTCGGCCCATGGGTTTACCCATGCTTAGGCCTGATTTTGTAATGTATAAATAAGTATCTAGGTGATGTAAAAGGTGCCAAGGAGTTAAGTGCTAGATTAAGATTTGTGTTATCAAAGGATTGTAAAGTGCTTTGTGCATACTGTGTAAGACTTGTAGAGCTAAGTGCAAGTAATTGTAAGAAGGCTTGGTGTTGTACCCTAGCTCTAAGAAGGAGGATCTGGTGGAGTGCGCACAGATCTCCTGTCTTCTGTGGAGTAGGATTTTGATGCTATGTGCTTGTAAGAAGCTTGACAAAGATAATAAAGAAGAGAAGAGTTGGTAGACGTATCCCCAGGGTGGGGGTGAACCATGTACATGTTGTGTTGCTATGCTTTGTGTGATGTGTTGATGTGTTTATATTTACTTGTTAAAGTGATTTGATGTAGATAGATAGATCATTTTATGATTTGTGCTTAATGATGTATATGGATGCTAGATCTGACCTATGAGAATGTGCTTATTGCTTGAATCTACTAGATCTAACTGTTATCTTTATGCTAAATGCTTAAATACTTTAGATCTGAATGAATGTTGCAATGCTTTGTTGTATCTACGGAGTATATAGTGGTTAAATATTGATGAATTTTCGGTGCTAAGTTCTCTATTAAGTAGTTCAATCATAGATATGTGTCCCAGCTAAGGTTGCAGACACTGGAGTCCTGCCATCAGCCCTGCCTCTAGCTCAAGTGAGACTTCATCTGCTTCACAGGTGTTTATGAAAGGGCCGGTAGTTAGGGTTTTGTTGGTGCACTGTTGTAGCATTGAACCCTGGGTCTGCCCCTGTGCCAACAAGCAAGAAATTTAAAGCTACATGCAATTAAGTCTTGCATTGTGGATAGCAAGCTATACTAGAAAGACCCTTTGGGTTTGTTGTTATGTTTTTTGACAGAATCTAAAACACAAGGTGTCATTAATGAATTTCATGAAGGAGTATGCGGAGGACATCATGCCTGGAGAGAAACAACTTAGAATATTTTAAGGGCAAGATATTATTGGCCAAATTTATTTACTGATGTAAATGCAAGGGTCAAATCTTGCAATTCATGCCAATTGTTCGCTGGTAAGAAAAATCTCCCTACCTTACCTTTAATTCTAGTAAAATTTGAAGCTCCTGTACAACAATGGGGCCTAGACTTCATTGGAGAAATTCATCCACAATCAAGTGCTCAAAACAAATGGATTCTAACTGCTATTGATTACTTTAAGAAATGGGTTGAAGCCATTCCAACTCGGAATGCTATGGATTCGATAGTAATAAACTTTCTAGAAGAAAACATCCTAGCAATATTTGGTTGTCCTAGAAAAATAGTTACTGATAATGCTCAGGCTTTTAGATCTATGGCAATGATCAATTTCTGTCAGAAATACAATATTATTTTAGATCATTCTATAGCTTATTATCCTCAGTGAAATGGGTTGGTCGAATCATCTAACAAGAGCTTGATGACTATAATAAAAAAAAATTGATAGAAAATAAAAAATCTTGGCCTATTCACTTAAAGTACGCCTTATGGGAAAATCGAATTGGCACCAATAAATCTATAGGTATGTCTCGTTTCCAATTAGTTTATGGTACTGACATTATCCTTCCTATTAATCTTTCTCTTTCTATGATGAAACTCTGGCAGGATGCAAATGAAGAGCTAAACGATGTTACGAGAAGAATGAATCAAATCATTGAAGTCTAGCAGAACAGAGTAGAAGTGGATGATAAGCTTCAAAAGTACCAGGACAATATGAAAGCCCTTTTCGATAAAAAAATCCAAAGACATGGAATTTCTTCCTAGCGATTTAGTTTTAAAATGGGAAGCTAGAAAGGAAGATACAGGGAAACATGGCAAATTCAATCATCTCTAGTTTGGACCATTCAAAATTGAAGCTCCTGAGGGAAAAAACTCATTCTCACTGGAAAATCTTGATGGAGAAATTCTTGACGCTCTTATCTATGGGTGTTATTTAAAACATTTCATGCAGTAGTTACATTTTAGATTTCCTTTGTATATATCAGATTGGATTGACATTGGCATTTCAATTTTTGATTGTTCTTTTCTTTTTGTAAATTACCCGAGTCTTTTGATGATCTGTTGTAAATATTTTCAATAAATTTATGATTGTCTGATATCATTGAAACGAAATATAAAAACATCTATATCACATATCATCTCTATTCTATAGGATTTTCTGACATTTTACATTTTATTCCTCTTGCAGAATAGATCTTCTTGAACAAGAGATGAGGTTGAATAAAAATTCGACACTTGTTTTTCAAACATTTGATTTCTCTAAAAAAAGATGATAAATTAATAATCTACCTTGCTAAAAATTCAAAATGAAAATAAGGTATGTTAAGCCCTAATATTGGCTCATTACCCCTTAATTGGGGCATATTATATTAGTAATGTTATTTTATTTATGTCGGCTTTAGGCCATTAGTTGTAATTATACCTCCTAGTCTCCTATATATACCAAGGAGACATTTTCATTTTGAATCATCTTGTACTTGAACATTTAAGTGGGGTAAAAGGAGGTTTCCCCCTCAAAGAGACTTATTATCTAAAATTATCTCTTTTTCAAGGCGTTGAGTACTTTTCCTGAGGTTTTTCTATGCTATATTGATGTTTGGTTCTTAACATATGGTATCAGAGCTCAAGGTCTTGGGGTTTCACTGCTACATCTGAGACACCGTGGAATTTTCGCTATAACTTTTTTTCTACAATGTTTCAAAAGGAATGGCTTGGAGTATATTTAGTAGATGGATCAAGGTACGTTGGGATCAAACTTCATCTCCTGAGGCCTTATACTTTCATAGATACAGCCTGTACAAGATAGGGTTTTGGAATCATCCTGAAATGAGTCATTGCGGAATTTTCGCTATAAACAATTTTCTATAAAGTTTCAGACTCTAAACTCCAAAGGCCAGTTACAGAAATTAGTAAGGTATCTGTGGTAAAATTTTTATCTTCTGGGTCTGTTAAGAACCAAACATCAATATATCATATAAAAACTTCAACAAAAGTACTCAACGCCTTGAAAAAGAGATAATTTCAGAGAATAAGCCTCTTCGAGGGGGCAACCTCCTTTTACCCCACTTAAATTTTCAAGTACAAGATGATTCAAAATGAAAATGTCTCCTTGGTATATATAGGAGACTAGGAAGTATAATGGCCTAAAGCCGACATAATTAAAATAACATTACTAATCTAACTTACAACTAATGGCCTAAAGCCGACATAAATAAAATAGCATTACTAATCTAATATGCCCCAATTAA
>JASDQU010101130.1:228326-251170 GCA_032191745.1 Picea mariana | reverse complement strand
AACCAAGCCTTGTGTCTTTCAACACTTCCATCTGATGCATACTTAGTTCTGTAGACCCACTTGCATCTAACAAGTTTTCTTCCTTTTGGAAGAGGTACAAGATCCCAAGTATCGTTTGCCATTAAAGAACGATACTCTTCATTCATTGTTGTATCCCAATCTGGATGACCTGAAGCTTCTACAAATTTCTCTGGATCATGAGTTTATGAAACTTGAGCCAAAAGAGAAGAGGCTCACTGGAACTATGAACGTGTCCGACGATGATCTCAAGGATCACCGACAATATCACCAGTTGTTTCTCATGTTGAACGGACCCATCGAGAAAGAGGTGGAGCTGGTGCTGGTTCAGGTTCAAAGGACTCATCTGGAGGAGGGTGAGCAGGCGAAGGTGGATTTTCATCCTCACTGTCATCATCTGAAGAAGAAACCAGATCAAAAGAAGGCACAAATGCCAAACATGGATCGTAGGACGAAAAAGGCACAACCGTCGAATTAGGCTCGTAGGCCAAGGAAGGCACAAATACTGAATTAGGCTCGCAGGCCAAGAGATTTTCATCAAATTTAACATCTCTTCTAATAATAATTTGATTACAATGTGACTGAAGAAATCTGTAAACTTTGACATCTTCAGAATAACCAACAAATATACACTTCTCACTTTTAGGCTGCAATGCTTTCCTTTTTTCATCAGGAATGTGAGCCCATGATATACTGCCAAATACACTGAAGTGACTCACATCTAGTTTAATTTTAGTCGAATCTTCTTCCAGTGTTATATTTTTAGGATCCTTTATGGGAGTGCGATTTACTATGTAATTGGCACAGTTGATGGCTCTCGCCCAATACTTTAGACTTAATCCCTTAGATTGGATCATACAATTAGCCATTTCTTTTAATGTGCGATTCTTTCTCTCAGCAACACCATTTTGTTGTGGTGTATATGGAACAGTGTGTTGCATTTGGATTCCCTGTGTAGTGCAATAACTTGTAAAATTATTGTTCACATATTCGTCGCCATTATCTGTTCTTAACATTTGAATTTGAAGTCCAAATTGCTTTTCTACAAGGGCTTTGTAGGCCAAAAACTTGTCAAAAACTTCGCTCTTAAGTTTTAAGAAGTAAACCCAAGTACATGTGGAAAAGTCATCAATGAAAGTTAAGAAACACTTGTACCCAGAAAAAGAAGGAGAAGAAAGTGGACCACACAAATCACTGTGAACAAGCTGCAAAGAACCCAAGGCGTGCCAAGAGACACGTTTGTCAAAACTGTCCCGATGATGTTTGTCGAGAACAAAACCAACACAAACACCATATTTGCATGAAACAAGAGGAAGACCAGTCACCATCTGTTGATTACATAGTTTCTACAATGAGCGATAGTTTAGATGACCAAACTGCTCATGCCAAAGTTTGCTCAAGTCATCGCTATGAGCAACAAAAACTGATGAAAAAGATGATGACCCATAGTTGTCAAACTTGTACAACCTGGTAATATCATCAGCAATTCTAGTTGCAAGAACATGCTTAGGATATTTTAGATCATTTATTACAACTTGGTGAGGTGAAAACTCTATGGTTTTACCTTCACCTGAATGAGTGATTTGATATACTAATAAAAGGTTACAAGAAAGACTTGGAACACATAATACATCATTGAAATGACCATTTTCTACTTGAACTGTTCCAGATACTTCAACACTAAGAGATATATTATCACCAACAAATATTTTCTTGGTGTTACATTCATTTAGAGTAGAAAATATGTCTCTATCCTTAGACATATGATAAGATGCTCCATAATCAATAAGCCATTCATTAGAAGTAGAAGTTGTATTGAAGGAAAAACTAGAAGCTGAAAGTGCATGCCCATGAGAAGAAGAAGAAGAAGTATAATCAATACTGATGTTGTGATTCTTCATCATTGCTTCTAAAGATGCCATCTTCTTGAAACATTTGGACTCATCATGACCATCTTTATCACAAAATTTGCAATGTCTGTCAGTCTTCTTATTTTTATATTTTGCTCCTTTGTCTCCATTAAGAGCGGAAACTGTCTGGGTGGGTTTGGGACCCTTATATTTCTTGTTGTTGTGGCGAGGATGTTGCTTCTTGGGATTCTTGGGTTTATATTTCTAATGGACAACTAAGGATTTGTTAGAGGTACCTACAGTGCTGATCACTCCAAGTTGTACTAGATTATCTTGCTCTCTAATCAAAGCATCAAAAAAGTTCTCAAGAGTGAGTTTTACATAAGCTGCCCCTAGAGCTTCTTGCATGGCATAAAAGGTAGATGCAAACACAGAATATGCACTACCTAGCTTAGAAAGAATAAGATAGATGCAACAATCTTCGTCTATCTTTATCTTACATTCTTCACATAAGGTTCTAAGTGTTTTAAACTTAGATAGATAGTCTTCAATGCAAGAAAAATCACTTGGACTTAAAATTAGTACTTTATTTTCTAACTGTTGTGCTCAAATAATAGTGTGTTTACCAAACATAGATTCAATCTTTTCCCAAGATTCTTTGGGTTTATCAATTGATTGAAGGTGGAACCTTAAATTAGGAGAGATGGACATTCTGATTAATCCACGTGCTTCATCATTCCTATTATCCCATTTGGCTTTCTTATCAGCATTAGTGGGTGTTGTTTCCTTTCCCAAGGTAATCTGATACAAGCCTTTACTTCTTAATAAATCCTCCATATGGGATTTCCATTGGAAGTAGTTGGTGCTGGTAAGTAAGAGATTACTTGTAGAAGTCATAGTAAATATGTAGATAATATGGATTTAAAAACTGAAACTGATGATTTGGATGGATCTCGAAAAGTTACACGGTTTTAAAAAAATGACACTGAAAATGGACTTCGTATGTGAGAGTTATGCCCCTTTAAAAAAGGCATAAACGGTAACCAAGGGACCATGTGATAGTGTAAGTTGTTTTATGAAGTGACCCACTTTTATAAAGAGAAGTGGGGATCACTTTTACAAAGAAAAACTGCATGCAAAATAAATAACTCTAAAATAAAATATTAAAGCTACTTATAGTGATTCACTTTTATACTTGAAGTGAAATACACTTTATAATTTTAGCATGAACTTTTTCAAAAAAAGTAACAAAAGAGAGACATGAACTCAAGACCTCTTACTTAATACGGCAACTTTTAACCAAATGGTCTAGCAAAACATATTGTAATGTTCAGAAGGAGGATTGTTGTTGTTGTTGAAGATGGCCTTAGAGAGCGTGCTAAAAAAAACTCTTTTCACACAAGAAAAAAATTTCGCTTCTCGATGACAAGGGATAGATCTCGGTTAGCTTACCCGGAAGATGCACCTTTTCCTATCTTTTTTTTATTTACCAAGATCGCACAGGATGCGGGGCAAAGAGCATATGCATATCTAAAAGAGTAGCAACCCAAAAACAAATAATATCAAACCGAAATAAAACCAAAATAAAACTTTGTAAAAATTTTAAAAATGCGTATTCAGGCTTTATACCTCCAGATCTGACTGTAATGGTCATATCTTGGGCAAACGGAAACCTTTTCGAGTGAAACGAAAAGTGTTCTTGACTGAAATGAGTGCTCCGAATGTAATGGAATAGTCTTCTCAGCCCAGAAATGTACAGAAATGATAGAAAATGGAGATGAGGCAACTCGTCTTCACGATCTCGATCTACAACAGGAGTGAGTCTTCAAACAAGCTCTGATACCATGTTCGACAACACAAGTATTACAAAAGAGGATGAACACCTTCAATAACCACTCACATAACTAGATCAAAGATCAAACACCGATTTTTTCACGTGGTAAAATCCCTACGGGGAAACATCCACGGCCCCAGCCAACGTAACCACTTGGAGAAGTTTATTAATGTAAATAAAAAGATTACAGAGAGAAATTACAAGAGAGTTTCTCACAATCGATCATCGAAAAATGACCCTCCATGCTCTTTAAATAGAGATCATGGACCAATCGGGTGTTAAGCCATGGATTAATGGTCATTAAGATTGAGGAGAGTATGAACTGTCGGATCACTCTATGTCGGGAACATATCGTAACCGTCAGATTTCCTAACTACAAATGCATACTAATGCATACTAAAAAAACACACTTTTACCTAACGACATATTAGACCAAGTAGATCTTAACTAACTCCTAAGTGTCTAAATATCCTAACAAACCTTAGAGATATTTGAGATTGGTTTGAGTGGTGAGACTATCCACCCTAGCTGGTCATTGAGAGGAGATCATTCAGATCTTCTTACTATGCTTCATTTGTGATGGAGTTCATCTTCTTGTAGCTGAGATTTTCTTTGTTTGTGGTTGAGTTCTTCATTGGTGGCTGAATATTTCTCTTTGTGGTTGGTTTGGCTTGTGGGAAGGACGAGTTCTTGGTTGGGATGAGTTGTTGGTTAAAAGGGGCAATTTCTTTATGTGTTGGGTGAGTTTATGAGTAGAGAGACCGATTTTTGTCATCTAAGGCCGAGTTTATTTACTAGCTGGTCATTTTCTGTGGTGTGGAGGCGCCACCTTCAGGGAGTTGAGTTATGGAAGGGACATTCCCCTTTTACTAGGTTGTATTCCTTTTTGTATAGCTTGAGCTGACTGTTGGAGGTGGAGTTACCTCTGTGGGCCAAATTTCTTACCAAATTGGACGAGTACCTTACCTTTAGATTGGTGTTCCTTCATTTATTCCATTGTTTCAACAACAACACTTCTCCAAGTTTGTCTATTTCTTTATTACTGATGTACATTCATCTGCCTACAGGTCATAAAGTATTTTTATTGCTTTTTGTTGTAATAAGAAGGTAATCGGTGTGTTATTTCATTGATGTATCAGCCAGAACCAAGAATTAAATAAGGAGTCAAATTTATTATCTATATTGTTGTTGATTTTATCTTTGTTATTCCATGTATTTTTGTTTATTATTATATGCCAAATATTTCCCAAGAGTGTTGCAAAACTATTTTTGAAACTATTATACCAACAACATTCACAAAACAACTACAGTAGCAAGTTGTTTGATGAAATGTCTACATAGCAGACCAAGTAAAAATTGAGAAAAAATTTAGCGGTGATATTGCAGTGGTATCAAATCCTCAGTCCTTCCAGCCTGAGGGGGTTTATTAATTCATGAGGCAATGAGAGGAGGGACATATCACCAACATAAGTAGAAGGTAGCGAAGGGAAGAAAACATATTTAACCAAGAAGAAGAAGTAGAAGAGAATCAACCAGAGACAGAACAAGAGGTAGACATGGGGGATAACAATGAGGACATGTCCTTGCAAATCCTAGAAGGTTTAGCCAATGGGAAGCAATAGTTGGCACAACTCTTGAATTAGTTAATTGCTAGTAACCAAGCAAACCAAAACCATGGGGGAAACAATAGTTTGGGAGGCACTAATGAACACATTGGGAACCAAAACCATATTGGTAACAATGGTGTAGGGGGTTCCAATGGGAACAATGGGAATCATACAAAAGGAAACAACAATCACATTCCCACACAGGTTGGCACTAGGACCACTGGTAGAATAATTCCTAGACCATTTATGCCTCAGTTTTTTGGGAATTAACAAATAGGGAATCAAGGGCAGCAAGGACAAGGTGAGAACTTTGATGATTATTGGAGGGAGTACCAGGCCCTTGGTAAGGATTTTCAAGAATCAATGTCACTACATGACTATTGCAATATCAAGTATAGGAACAGACCAAGGGAGGTCAATAGGGGTCAACAAAACATTGATATCATGAGAAAGGTTGGGAAACTCACCATTCCCTCCTTTGATGGTTCGAACAAGTGCACATCTAGAGCATGGATTCAGAATTTGGACACATACTTCCAACTTAATACCATGTCATAGGAAGAAGCGATTAAATTTGGCACCTTGCATTTGGAAGGAGAATCCCATGAGTGGTGGTACCATGGATTGGTCACTTTGGGACATGCGAGCATTACCTCCTATCTAGAATTCACACAGAAGTTGATGGAGAGGTTTAACAAGAAGGGTCTGGAATTACATTTCATGGAGTTGGCACAACTCAAACAAGTTGGGAAACTGGATGCTTACATCACAAATTTTTAGAGGTTTGCAGTCACGGTGGCAAATATATCTGAGCATAGGTTGGTGATGTTGTTCACTGAGGATTTTTCCAAGCCACTGTGTGGTTGGGTGAAGTCCTTCAAACTAGAGACTCTATAGGATGACATCATCAGGACATGGGACATGGAGGATGCAGTCCTGAAGAAAAAAACTTTCTCCAAACCTTTCATTCCACAGAAAGGAAAAGATAAGAAACCTTTTTAGAAAGAAGGGACCAATAAACAAAAATTGGACGAGGCAACTCGTAACAAGTTGAGAAGAAAGAAGTTTTTCTTCTATTGCAAAGAACCTTGGGAACCTGGACACATTTGTATGGGAAAAGGTAAGGTGCACTATATAGAGGTGCACTTAGATAGTGAGGATGAAGAGGAGGAAGTTACACTAGAACAAGGCAATGAGCAGGGAGGCTCGAGTGATGAGCAGCCTTGTGAAGAAGCTAAGGGTGTGATTAGTGTCGCTCTATTAGTAATTCAAATATTTTACACCTTCAGATCCAGAGGAGTACTCTGGGGACAGAGAGTCATTTCTTTGATTAACAGTGGGGCAACCCACAAATTCATTGATGTAACATTGGTGGCCAGGAGACACATGGCTACAGAGGAATTTGAGGGATTCAACGTGGTAGTGGCTGATGGATTTACCTTGGCATGCATGCAAAAGATTATGAGGTTGGTCGTGACATTGGGAAACTACACCTTGACTGATGAATTTTATGTCGTTGATTTGGTAGACACCAATATAGTTTTGGGTGTTCATTGGCTTCATTCCTTAGGGAAAATTACCATGAATTATCAGGTAATGGAGATGAAGTTCAACACAACAAATGACAAGAAGGTTGTTCTCAAGGGCACGTCAAATGGTGGCCCAAAGATTGTGTCAAACAAAAACATGGAGGGAATTTTCATACCTGTAGATGTAGCATGTGCAGTCAAGTGCTTGATTACATCTCAAGAGGGTACAAAGGGGCGACAACATCCTCGTGCAGATATCCAAGCCTTGTAGAGTAAGCATGACAAATTTTTTGGATAGATACCTCAAGGGAGACTGTCTGATAGGGGATTTGAGCACACCATTGAGTTGGAGGAGAGAGAGAAACATGTGATCACTACTCCCTATAGACATCCAAAGAAGTACAATGACAAAATTGAGAAAGATATTAAGGCGTTGTTGGAGATGGGACACACCAAGCCTAGCTCTAGTCCATTGGCTTCTTCTTTAATGTTGCTGAAGAAGAAGCATGGCACAATGCGAATGTGCATTTACTACAAAACCTTGAATAAGAAGACAATCAAGAACATATACCCTATCCCCATGATCGATGAGCTTCTTGACAAGTTGCATGGAGCAGTGTATATTTTGAAGATTGATCTTTGATCGGGGTATCATCAAATCAAGGCCAAAGTGCAGGATATCACCAAAACTAATTTTAGATGCCATTATAGGCATTATGAGTTGTTGGTCATGTCATTTGGGCTGACCAACACACCAGCTACTTTTCATTCCTACATGAATCACATCTTTAAAAAGTAGCTAAGGAAGTTCATGTTGGTATTCTTTGATGATCTTATGATATATAACAAGACATGGGAGGAACATTTGGAGCATTTGGATGAGATTTTGAGCATCATGGAGGATTAGTCATTGTAATCCAAGAAGTCAAAGTGTGAATTTGGCATGACAAGGATCCTATACTTGGGTCATGTGGTCAATGCTTGGGGAGTACAGGTGCATAGAGAGAATATCCAGGCCATATTGGATTGGCCATTTCCCAAGAACCTTACACACTTGTGTAGATTCTTTGGGATATGCAGTTACTACATGCAGTTTGTAAATGGATTCTCACAGTTGGCTGCACCACTCACAGATCTCACTAAGAAAGGGGCATTCAGGTGGACAGAGGAGGCCCATAAGACATTTGATAGGATGAAGGAAGTGATGAGCACTTTCCTAGTTTTAGCACTTCCTGATTTCACTCTACCCTTTTCACTTGAGTGTGATGCATCAGGTGAGGGGATAAGATCAGTTTTGATGCAACAGAAGCATCTAATAGCATACAAGAGAAAAAAATTCACATAGTCGAAAATACTCTACTCCATTTACGACAAGGAAATGCTCACCATCATTCATGCTTTGGAAAAGTTTAGATAGTACTTGGTAGGTGGAAAATTTGTGGTTAAAACCAACCACAACATCTTGAGGCACTTCCTGGGGTAGAAGGACTTGAACGAAAGGAAACATAAGTGGGTTAGAAAACTACAGGAATATGATTTCGACATTGAGTATGTGAACTGAAATAAAAATGCATTTGTTGATGCTCTCTCCAAGAAACATGAGATATGTTCACTTGCAGAGATTTCAGCTAACTAGAAATCTTATCTCTTGGTAGAGTATTCCAAGAACAAATTTGTTTGTGAGTTGATGGATCACAATGTACACAATGAAAGGTAAAAGGTGATAGATGTCATCATCTATTACAAGGGCCTCATATGCTTAGTCCCAGAGTCTATATTGAAGGAAAATATTATGAGGGCTATGCATGACACACCTCTAGTAGGTCATCTTGGGTACTTTAAAACTTACAGGAAGATCAAGGAGAGGTTCATGTGGAAGGGCCTCAAATATGATATATTTAGGCATGCGAGGGAGTGTGTGACTTGTCAGCAAAAGAAGTCAGAGAAGACCCATCCTGTAGGATTACTACAACCATTTTCCATTCCAGAGAAAAAGTGGGAAAGCATATCCATGGACTTCATCACAGGTCTTCCTAAATTATAGGGAAAAGATCGCATATATGTGGTGGTCGAGCGATCGACAAAATTTTCGCATTTATTTACCATATCTTCATAATATAAGGAAACACAAGTAGTAAAGTTGTTCTTTAGGAAAGTATTCAAACTCCACGAGTTGTTGAAGTATATTGTCAGTGACAAGGACAACAGGTTCCTTAGTGCATTTTGGCAGGAGTTGTTCAGGTTGGTTGGCACAAAGTGGACTCCTAGCACTAGTTACCAACCCAAATAAATGGTCAGACATAGATCATGAACAAATGGCTTGAAGGGTATTTGCATAACTATGTGTCCGGTCAACAAAAGGCATGGGTCAAGTGGTTACATTTGTGAGAACATTGTTATAACACCACATACCACATGTCCATTGGTATGACCCTATTCCGAGCATTATATGGCTATGATGCTCCTTCATTTTTTGATTTGGCGTGGAATAGAAAGGCTCCCAAAGCCAAGGATTGGATCTAAGAGAGTCAAGAATATCAAGGACAATTTATAGATGGCCTAGAATCAGTATAAGATCTATGTGGATAAAAATAGGGTCGAGCACACTTTTGAAGTGGGAGACTTGATATTATTGAGATTACAACCATACAGACAGTATTTACTAAAGAAAAGTGGTGTAAAAAAAATTAAGCTCCTCTTTTATGGCCCCTACAAAGTGGTTTGAAGGATTGGTGAGGTAGCTTATGAGACAAAATTACCGGAGGGAAGTAAAGTCACAACATGTTTCCTATTTCACGCCTCAAGAAGGCATTGGGACAAAAAGTCACTTATTCAACTGAATTACCCCCATTGGATGAGGAGGGGAAATTAGCATTGGTTCCTAAGGAGGTCTTGGAGGTACGGGGGAGGAGACTGCATAACAGGGTAATCTAAGAGTACCTCATCAGGTGGAGAGGTTTTCCAGCAGAAGATGCCACATGGGAAAGTGACCAAATCTTGCAGCATCCTAACTTGCAATTGCTTGAGGAAAATCAATCTCAGGAAGGGAGGACTGTAATGTCCCTTTCCAAATGAGCTCTCTAGGAGATTGACATAATATCCTAAGTTATTCCCGTAGGCTATAGTTAGTGGGAAAAGGAGGATTGATTAATTATTTAATGTCATAAGGGATGAAAAGTAACCTTTTAAAAGCGACATTGAGTAATTAATAAAAATGAGTGTTTTAAGTGACTTAAATTTATAAAGTCACTTTACTTTATTAAAAGGGTAAAAGGGTTTGAAAAGGGTCAACAAAGAGATAAAAGGAAAATGAGGGCACCCTTTCTTATTATGCATTTTTTATTTTTCCAAAAAGGAAATTGAGAGAGCTCTTATGGCTTTGGCTCTTGGGACAAAAAACTCTAGAGAGATTTGATATTGGTTTCGGTGGTGATACTATCCACCCTAGCTGGTCATTAAGAGGAGATCATTCAGATCTTCTTACTGTTCTTCACTTGTGATGGAGTTCATCTTCTTGTAGCTGAGATTTTATTTGTTTGTGGTTGAGTTCTTCATTGGAGGATGAGTATTTTTCTTTGTAGTTGAGTTTTTCTTGTGGGAAAGATGAGTTGTTGGTTAAAGGAGGTGGTTTATTTATGTGTTGGGTGATTTTATGAGCAGAGAGTTTGAGTTTTTGTTAAGTTTTAATGTTTTTATTAAGTTATATCTAAAGTACACGAGCATTTAATACATCAACATCATAGAAGGATCATTGAAAGAAACACAATCACAAGGTACACAACATTTTATCCTGGGAAACCCTCATGGGGAAGAAAACCTAGCAAAAACTTCCTCAATATAGATAGACCAAAAACCAAACAGAATATCCTCCTCTACTCCTTCACTAGGAAGAGTAGCACACCACTTAACCAAGAGATACCAAGAGATAGAACAAAACCCTCCTTGATGTCACCCCTAGTTGCAGTAGGTTCTCCTCCAAGACTTGCGCACTGTAGAGCTAGTTGGTGAGTGTGTCCAAATGAGGCATTGGCCTCCCTTATAAATAGTGGTCTGCCCAGCCTAAAATTAGGTCTGGGCCAACCTGTCACTTTACCCTCTTAATTTACATTTAATTGTCAAGGCACAAAAGGGCTGACTTTTACAAAGGCACAATAGGGCCTAATTAATAAATATAATATAATAATAGTATTCAAAATTTCTTGTTAGGTAGAATATTCTTTGAAGTTACAATATATCAACACTCCCCCTTAACAATAATGGTATTCTACTGACAACATTAATAAAAACTGACTGGACTCTATACATCATCAAGAGGAGGAGACATTGTCATCAACATCAGGAACATTGTCTGTCATATCTATAAATCATTGGAAGTTTTTCTCATCATCAACATTAGTAGAAAATGAGCATCATCATCATCTAC
Organism: Picea mariana; assembly: GCA_032191745.1. Taxonomy (NCBI): domain Eukaryota; kingdom Viridiplantae; phylum Streptophyta; class Pinopsida; order Pinales; family Pinaceae; genus Picea; species Picea mariana. Next base: position 239,909 of record JASDQU010101130.1, on the reverse strand, counting down.
AGTGCGGAGCTAGAGTAACATCATCATCATAAAAAACATGAAGTTGGAACATCAACATCAATGGCAACAAAATGAGACAGGAACATCAACAACAGTAGTAACAACAACAACTGTGGGCACTCCAACAGAGCATCCATTTGGACCTTACGAGATCTCTCCAGGGATAATAAAATCCACTAGGATATAAATAATAACTAAATGCCACACTAATGACCACAACAAGTATATGCATACATAGGCACTCCGACAAACCTTCCATTTGTACCTTACAGGATCTATCCAGGGATGATCAATCCCCTAGGATATAAATCCTAACGAGCTGCCATGTTGATGGTCAGGATACCGTAGTATCATCATCATCACTCCCCCTTTTGAGGGAATTTATTTTAGACTACACCAATCTTGTCTTGGAAGTACTCAAACTTCACATAATACATAGGCTTAGTCAACACATCTTCTACCTGCTCATTTGTGCCAACATATTGTAGCTTAACAGCTCCCTTCTGTACCAAGTCATGAATGTAGTGGTACCGTATCTCAATGTTCTTCGACTTATCGTGGAACATTGGGTTCTCTGACATCTTTATGAAACTCTGGTTATCACAAAAGATCATGGTAGCATCCATATCTAGGTCAAATATACCTTTCAACAACTTCTAAATCCATATGGATTCACAACTGGTGGAGCATGCTGCAATGTAATCCATTTTTTTCGTACTGAGAGCAATACTGGATTGCTTCCTGCTTTGCCACGAAGTCATGGCTGACCCCAAACTGAAACAACATCCTAAAGTTCTTTTTATGTCTGAACCACTTTCAGCCCAATCTAAATCAGTATAGCCATACAATTTGAAATCACAATCTCTAGTAAAACAGAGGCCATAGTCCAACGTACCCTTAAGGTATCTCATCACATGCTTTGCAGCTACAAGGTGAACACGCCTGGGCTCCACCAGATACTGACTCAAGGTGTTCACAGCAAAGCATATATCTGGTCTGGTATTCGTCAGATACATCAACAAACCAATCATTTGTATGTATAGAGTAACATAAAATATTTCTGATGAAGTATCAAACAATAACTTCAAATTCATCTCCATATGAGTGGACATAGATTTACAATCCATCATGTTGAATCTCTTTAGAATTTCCACATCATACTTTCATTGATTAAGGAAAATATCGTATGGGCTCTGCATACTTCAAGACCTAAGAAATAGTGCATCGGGCCTAGATCCTTCATTTCAAATTCAGTGACAAGCTTCTCCTTACAATTTTTGATGAGCTTTTCTTCACCTGTCAAGAATAAGTCATCCACATATAGCAACAATATAACTGGTCCATCATCCACAATATTAAAGTAACGGTTGGGATCAACTTTACTCTTGATAAATCCCAAGCTCATCAGAAAACTATCAATCCTACCATACCAAGATCTTGGAGCTTGCTTCAAACCATAATGAGCCTTCTTCAACTTACAGACATGAGTCTTCTTGTCTTGTACTTCAAAACCTAGTGGTTGTTCTATATACACTTCTTCTTCAATAAAACCATTCAAGAAGGTTGTTTTCACATCCATTTGGTGTAACTTCCACTTCATCTTGGCTGCAAGTGCCATGATGGTTCTGATAGATGTGTATCTTACTACTGGAGCAAAGGTTTCTTCATAATCAATGCCTTCTTTCTGGGAAAATCCACGAGCCACAAATCTTGTTTTGTATTTCTCAATACTTTCGTCTGCTGCATGTTTTATTTTGAATATCCATTTAGAAGATACTACATATTTGTTTTCTGGTTTGGGAACCACTTCCCACACATAATTATTCATAACAGATTGGTATTCTTCAGTCATGGAATCCATCCATTCCTTATTTTGAGAAACTTCTTCAAATCAAGTAGGTTCCTTATTAACAAGATCGCATATCAAAGCCACATAACTGGAGTACGGCTTAGGATTCTTGCTTTGTCTCATGGTTCCTTTGAGAGCACCATACTTATCTGCATCTTGAATGATCTTATGTGCCCAAGCTGGTTTCCTCTTGTGAGAGATGATCTCATGAGGTGGTCCCTAAGGTTCCACCATATCATGATCCTATGGTATAACATCATCATGAGTAACTACAACTTCCTTATTAGGTTCTGCAACTTTGGGAGCTACAGGTTCTTTTTCATAGACTTCTTCCAATTGACATTTCCTCAATCTATTGAAAGTTGCATCTTCATCAAAATTAACATCTCGGCTGATCTCAATTTGACGGTAACTCGAGATGTAGATTCTGAAGGCCTTAGATACCTCACAGTATCCAACAAATACTCCTTTCTTTCTGGAAGGATCTATCTTGGTTCTCTTCTCTTTCAGAATATGTAAATATAATGGACAACCAAATATTTTGAGATGGATGACTTCTGGCTTCTTTCCAATGAACATCTCTTCGAGAGTCTTGAATCCAAGTGCACTATGGGATATTTTGTTCTGGACATATATTGTTGTTATGGTTACTTCATCCCATAAGTGCATTGGAATATCTTGATCATGGATCATGGCTTTCACTGCTTCCATGATTGTTCGATTCTTTCTCTTAACTATATCATTCTGTTGTGGGTTGTAAGGAGTGGCAAGCTCCCTCTTAATTCCAGCATCTCTAAAAAAGTCTTTGAATTCATTTGAAGTGTACTCTCCTCCATTAACTGACCTGAGTATCTTAATCTTCTTCTTGAAGAGGTTTTCTACTAAATATTTGAACTCTTTGAATTTTTCAAACACTTCATCTTTTATCTTTAAAAAGTAAACCCAAGTCTTACGAGAGTAATAATCAATAAATGTGACATAGTATACATACCCACTTAATGAAGTTGATGCCATTGGACCACATACATCTGAATGAACAATATCCAATATTCCATCTTCTTTACTGCCACTTTTCAGAAAAGGATTCTTCGTAATATTTCTTTGTGCACATATTTTACATACACCTTCATGATCAAACTTTAATTCTGGTAAACCTGTGACTACCTTGCTTACATGTGGTAGGGATTTGTAGTTAATGTGAGMAAGCCTTCTATGCCAAAGTTYRCATGGACTTATAGTATTRTGTGTTMAGGTTGAATCTAAGGGACCTTTTAATTTGTACAAGCCACCTTCTTYTATTCCAATAAYKACTRCATCTTCTATAKTTTTTSCTTTAGACCACATAAKAACTTTACCATCTACAAATGCAACCTGAAAAAATTTMTTGTCTAAAGAAAAAATATAAAGTGAATTTTTCCTCAAACTTGGTACATAAAGTACATCCTTCATCCTAAATCAAGATTGTAGGTGGCTTCTCATATTCCTTTGATTGGGTACTGATAGTCATCTCCAAGTGACACTTTCTGGGGGGAGTTATTCTCTTCAAGGCTGGTGAGAGTATTCTTGTTACCTGTCATGTGCTTGGAAGCACCACTATTTATGAGCCAAGTATCGTTCCCAAGTGTCATAGTCCCGGAGAGAGTTACAAACAAAACGTATTCTTCCATCTCTTCTCTAGATGACTTCTTGGGTGGCTCATCATCTTCGACTGCATGGGCATGATGTATTTTGTTATTTTTCTTCTTATATTCTTCTATCTTGAGAGGACATTTTTTAACAATGTGTCCCATCCTTTCACAATGATAGCACTTGTAGGAGGAGAAATCCCTTTGCCTCCTTTGTCCTTTCTGGTACTTTTGAAATTTCTTAGGAGAGTGAGGCTCCTTATGAGAGTGAGTCTCCTTATGAAAGTGAGTCTTCCCCTTTCCCCTTCCTTTCTTGGCATGAGAAGCTAGAGCTTGATCTTCATCTTCTCTTAGAATGGATTCTCTATTTGCAACTCTTTCTTCTTCCTAAACACACTCTTCCCATAAACTGTCAAATTGGAGTTTTTCTTTTCTGGCACACACTATTTGGATAAAAGAATCCCAAGGTATTGTGAGACCATTGAGAGCAGTCATCATGATTTCATCTTCATCTACCTTGTCTCTGATTGCTTCTAGTTGTTCCTTGAACTGAGAAACCTAGAAAAATAATCTTGAATTGTTTCTGCCTTTTTCATTTTAGCATTCTTGAGTTGGGTTCTCAAGTTCATCTTCTTGTTAACATTTCTTCCTTCATACATCCTAGATAGGGCATCAAACATTTCCTTCAGGGTATCCTTGGAAGACACTTGAGGGATCAAGTGGTCTTTGATGGAATCTGCAATTATTCTCTTTGCCCTTATCATGTCCCTTATTGTACTTCTCTTTGGCCTCATTTCCTTCTATCTCCATAACATTATTGTTTATAAATTGCACAATATCATTCTCTTCGAGAATGAGATCAATTTTGCATTTCCAAGAACGAAAAATTTTCACACCTTCTAACTTTTCATTAAGCTTAGTGCTTGAAGGCATTTTTGACCCCAAGACTAGAAAAATGACCAAAATTGAAAGTGCTCAAAAAATGACACATGCCTTACCAGAAGATGTGTTGGGATGAGGTAAGTTTACTAGTGTTGGTTGTTTCTAAGAATTACAAGATTTGGCCTCTGAAACTTGACCTATGCACATCTGGACAGATAATTTCAAGTTTTCTGATTTTATGGTACCAGTCAAACCCTAATTTTGACTTTTTGAAAGATTTAACCACTGGAAGACTTCATCTTGGCTATCAAAAGATGCATTAGGGTTAGGCGTAACTCCCAATGATGTCCTTGTTCAACAATTATTTCTCTGTAAAAATCCCTAATCTTCTTGTCCCAACAACCAAGACATGTAAATACCCATTAATAGTGCTCTAATTCAGTCTAGCTATGATACCAAGTTAAGTTTTAATGATTTTATTAAGTTATATCCAAAGTACATGAGCATTTAATACATCAACAACATATAAGGATCACTGAAAGAAACACAATCATAAGGTACACAACATTTTATCCTGGGAAACCCTCATGGGAAAGAAAACCTAGCAAAAAGTTCCTCAATATAGATAGACCAAAAACCGAACAGAGGATCCTCCTCTACTCCTTCACTAGGAAGAGTAGTGCGCCACTTAACCAAGAGATACCAAGAGATAGACCAAAACCCTCCTTAACGTCACCCCCAGTTGAAGTAGGTTCTTCTCCAAGACTTGCGCACTGTAGAGTGTTGGTTGTGGATCCTGACTGTTTCATAGGTCTTTGTTTTCAGCTATGTTTATACCCCATGAATACTGTACACCCCTCCACGCAGGGGGGTTTCATGGGGGGAATTCCCCCCTACGAGGTTCAGGGGGCTCATCCCCCCGGCTGGGGGTCCAGGGGCAAGTGGGCCCCCGAAGGAAAAATTGCCTTGTAAATGTATATTGTAATTTCATAGTAAATATGGATCGTTCATTATAAGGTCGGATATTTGACAGTAGAAGTTATGTTAGGGTTTTTTTCCCTAGAAGGAAACCCTCTTTTATGAGGGAAATGTATTGCAGCTATGCATCATTGAGAATATTGTATTATGAGATAGGATATCGCGAGAGAAAGAAGAGGAAGTTACAACGGGTGTGTTGTAGGTTGTATCCCTTCATTTGTTGGACAATAAAAAGGAAGGACCTAGCAATTTCTCTCGTGGACGTAGCCCACACTGGGTGAACCACGTATATCTATGTCTCTATTGTATTGTCTATCTTTTGTGTTTTATTTCCGAATTTGTTTTTATTTTATTACTCCACGATCCTATTTTTCTAACAACTAGTATCAGAGTGAAATGTAACTCGCAGGAAACGAGGGTTCTTGGTAAAGACATGCAACTCAAACTTGAGGTAAGATCTCTTCTTCCTTTCATGTGCATGAAAAATAATTACCTGTATACCATTCCATCTTAAAAAATATACTACAAATCTAGATTAGTGGAAAGTGTCAAAATCTTATCCAACATAGATACAATCCATTAATCACATAACCATGCAAACTTGAGTGGAAAAAGTCAACAATTTCATAAATAATCTTCATAAATAGATCACCTCCCATTGTCCTCTTTTCTCATTTTTTTTGGATGAGTTCATTTTCAATATTTGTCTTCTAATTTCATTTATGTGTGGATAAATTATGTCTAAGAAAATCATTTTTTTTTTGTAATGTCTCTTTTCAAATGAGCTCTCCAAGAGATTAACGTAATAGCTTAAGTGATTCTTTTAGGCTATAGTCAGTGGAAAAAAGGGGGATTAATTAATCATTTAATTTCATAAGAGCGGAAAAGTAACTTTTTAAAAGTGATATTGAGTAATTAATAAAAAATGGGTGTTTTAAGTGACTTAAAATTATAAAGTCACTTTACTTTATTATAAGGGTAAAAGGGTTCGAAAAGGGTCAACAAAGATATAAAAGGAGAATGAGAATGAGGGTGCCCTCTCTTATTATGCATTTGTTATTTTTCCAAAAACAAAATTGAGATAGCTCTTGTGGCTTTGGCTCTTGGCACGAAAAACCTTAGAGAGATTTGAGATAGGTTTTAGTGGTGAGACTATCCACCCTAGCTGGTCATTGAGAGGAGATCATTCAGATCTTCTTACTGCGCTTCATTTGTGATGGATTTCATATTCTTGTAGGTAAGATTTTATTTGTTTGTGGTTGAGTTCTTCATTTGTGGTTGAATATTTCTTTTTGTGGTTGAGTTTGGCTTGTGGGAAGGATGAGTTCTTGGCTGGGACGAGTTGTTGGTTAAAAGGGGCAATTTCTTTATGTGTTGGGTGAGTTTATGAGTAGAGAGACCGAGTTTATTTACTAGTTGGTTGTTTTCTATGGTGTGGAGGCGCCACCTTTAGGGAGATGAGTTCTGGAAGGGACATTCACCTTTTACTATGTTGTATTCCTTATTGTATAGGTTGAGCTAACTGTTGGAGATTGAGTTACCTCTGTGGGCCAAATTTTCTACCAGATTGGACAAGTACCTTACCTTTAGATTGTTGTTCCTTCATTTAATCCATTGTTGCAACAACAACACTTCTCCAAGCTTGTCTATTTCTTTATTACTGATGTACATTCATCTGCCTAAAGGTCATAAAGTATTTTTATTGCTTGTGGTTGTAATAAGAAGGCAACTGGTGTGTTATTTCATTGATGTATCAGCCAGAACCAAGAATTAAATAAGCAATCAAATTTATTATCTATATTGTTGTTGATTTTATCTTCGTTATTCCATGTATTGTTGTTTATTATTATATGCCAAATATTTCCCAAGAGTGCTGCAAAACTATTTGTGAAACTATTATACCAACAACATTCATAAAACAACTATAGTAGCAAATTGTTTGATGAAATGTCTACATAGCAGACCAAGTAAAATTTGAGAAATTTTTAAGTGGTGATATTACAGTGGTATCAAAGCCTCAGTCCTGCCAGCCTGAGCAAGTTTATTAATTCATGAGGCAAGGATATGAGGGACATATCACCAACAAAATTAGATGGTAGCGAAGGGAAGAAAACATATTTAACCAAGAAGAAAAAGTAGAAGAGAATCAACCAGAGGCAGAACAAGAAGGAGACATGGGGGACAACAATGACGATAGGTCCTTGCAAATCCTAGAAGGTTTATCCAATGGGTGGCAACAGTTTTCATAACTCTTGACTCATTTAATTTCCAATAACTAAGAAAACCAAAACCATGGGGGAAACAATGGTTTGTGAGGCACTAATGGACACAATGGGAACCAAAACCATAGGGGTAACAATGGTGCAGGGGGTTCCAATGGGAACAATGGGAATCATACAAAAGGTAGCAACAATCACATACCCACACAGGTTGGCACTAGGACCACCGGTAGAATAATTCCTAGACCACTAATGCCTTAGTTTTTTAGGAATCAACAAACAGGGAAGCAAGGACAGGGTGAGACCTTTGATGATTATTGGAGGGAGTACTAGGCCCGTGGTAAGGATTTGCGGGCTGCAATGTCACTACAGGACTATTGCAATATCAAGTACAAGAATAGACCAGGGGAGGTTAATATGGGTCAACAAAACATTGATTTCATGAGAAAGGTTGGGAAACTCACCATTCCCTCCTTTGATGGTTCAAACAAGTGCACATATAGAGCATGGGTTCAGAAGTTGGACATACTTCCAACTTAACACCATGTCAGAGGAAAAAGCGATTAAATTCAATACCTTTCATTTGGAAGGAGAAGCCCATGAGTGGTGGTACCATGGATTGGTCACTCTGGGACATGCAAGCATTACCTCCTATTTGGAATTCACACAGAAGTTGATGGAGAGGTTTTCCAAGAAGGGTTTGGAATTACATTTCAGGGAGTTGGCACAACTCAAACAAGTTGGGAAACTGGATTCTTGCATCATGGAGTTTCATAGGTTTGCAATCATGGTGGCAAATATATATGAGCATAGGTTGGTGATGTTGTTCACTGAAGGTTTAACCAAGCCACTGCATGGTTGGGTGAAGTCCTTCAAACTAGAGACTCTATAGGATGCCATGATCAGGACATGGGACATGGAGGATGCAATCCCAAAGAAAAAAAAATTCTCCAAACCTTTCATTCCACAAAAAGGCAAAGATAAGAAACCTTTTCATAAAGAGGGGACTGATAAGGAGAAATTGGACGAGGAAAATCGTAACAAGTTGAGAAGAAAGAAGGTTTGCTTCAATTAAAAAGAACCTTGGGAACCTGTACACAGGTGTATGGGAAAAGGTAAGGTGCACTATATAGAGGTGCACTCAGATAATGAGGATGAAGAGGAGGAAGCTACATTGGAACATGGTAATGAGTAGGGAGGCTCGAGTGATGAGAAGCCTCATGAAGAGGCTAAGGGTGTGACTATCACCACTCTATTAGGAATTCAAATATTTTACACCTTCAGAGCCAAAGGAGTACTCTGGTGACAGAGAGTCACTGATTTGATTGATGGTGGGGAAACCCACAACTTCATTAATGCAGCATTGGTGGCCATGAGATGCATGGCTACAGAGGAATTTGAGGGATTCAACGCAGTAGTGGCTGATGGATTTACCTTGACATGCAGGAAAATTATTATGAGGTTGGTCATGACATTGGGAAACTACACCTTAACTGTTGAATTTTATGTGGTTGATCTGGCAGACACCAATATAGTTTTGGGTGTTCAGTGGCTTCATTCCTTAGGGGAAATTACCATGAATTGCCAGGTAATGGAGATGAAGTTCAACACAACAAACAACAAGAAGGTTTTTCTCAAGGGAATGTCAAATGGTGGCCTAATAATTGTGTCGAACAAAAATATGGAGGGAATTTTCAGACACATAGATGTAGCATGTGCAGTCGAGTGCTTGATTACAGTTCAAGAGGATACAAAGGGATGACAACATCCTCATGCAGATATCCAGGACTTGTTGAGTAAGCATGACAAGGTTTTTGGATAGATACCTCAAGGGAGGCCACCTGATAGGGGATTTGAGCACACCATTGAGTTTGAAGAGGGAGAAAAACCTGTGATCACTACTCCCTATAGACATCCAAATAAGTTCAAGGACAAAATTGAGAAAGCTATTAAGGCGTTGTTGGAGATGGGACACACCAAGCCTAGCTCTAGTCCATTGGCTTCTTCTTTAATGTTGGTGAAGAAGAAGCATGGCACAATGCAGATGTGCATTGACTGTAGAGATTTGAATAAGAAGACGATAAAGAACAAATACCCTATTCCCATGATCGATGAGCTTCTAGAAGAGTTACATGGAGCAGTGTATTTTTTGAAGATTGATCTTCGATTGGGGTATCATCAGATCAAGTTCAGAGCGCAGGATATCACCAAAACTACTTTTATATTCCATTATGGGAATTATGAGTTGTTGGTCATGTCGTTTGGGCTGACCAACACACCAGCTACTTTTGAGTCTTGCATGAATCACATATTCAAAAAGTAGATGAGGAAGTTCTTGTTGGTATTCTTTGGTGATACTTTGATATATAGAAAGACATGGGAAAAAAATTTGGAGCATCTGGATGAGATTCTGAGGATCATGGAGGATCATTCACTATAATTCAAGAAGTCAAAGTGTGAATTTAGCATGACAAAGATCCTATACTTTCCCAGTTTTAGTACTTCCTGATTTCACTCGACCCTTTGTGCTTGAGTGTGATGCATCAGGTGAGGGTATAGGAGCAATGTTGATGCAACAGAGACATATAATAGCATATGAGAGAACAAATTTCAAGGAGTTGGAAAGACTCTACTCCATTTACGACAAGGAAATTCTCACCATCATGCATGCTTTGGAAAATTTTAGACAGTACTTGGTAGGTGGAAAATTTGTGGTTAAAACCGACCACAACATCTTGAGGCACTTCACGGGGTAGAAGGACTTGAATAAAAGGAAATAGAAGTGGGTTAGCAAACTGCAAGCATATGACTTCGATATTGAGTATGTGAAAAGAAATAAAAATGCATTTGTTGATGATCTCTCTTCAGGAAACATGAGATATGTTCACTTGCAAAGATTTCAACTGACTAGAAATCTCATCTCTTGGTAGAGTATTCCAAGAAAAAAATTGCTTATGAGTTGATGGATCACAACATACAAGATGACAGGTACAAGGTGGTAGATGACATCATCTATTACAAGGGCCTCATATGCTTAGTCCCAGAGTCTACATTGAATGAAAATATTATGAGGGATATGCATGACACACCTCTAGTAGGCCATCCTGGGTACTTTAAAACTTACAGGAAGATCAAGGAGAGGTTCATGTGGAATGTCCTCAAATATGATATATTGAGGCATGTGAGGGAGTGTGATTTGTCAGTAGAATAAGTTAGAGTAGACCCATCCTATAGGATTACTACAACCATTGTCCATTCCGGAGCATAAGTGGGAAAGCATATCCATGGACTTCATCATAGGTTTGCCTAAAGTACAGGGAAAATATTGCATATATGTGKTGGTCGATCGATTGACCAAATTTGCACATTTATTTACCATATATTCATARTATAAGGMAACACAGGTAGCRAAGTTGTTCTTTAGGAAAGTAYTCAAACTCCACGAGTTTTCGAAGTATATTKTCRGTGACAGGGACAACAAGTTCCTTAGTGCATTTTGGCAGGAGTTGTTCAAGTTGGTTGGCACAAAGTTGACTCCTAGCACTAATTACCACCCCATACAAATGGTCAGACAGAGATCGTGAACAAATGGCTCAAAGGGTATTTGTGTAACTATGTGTCCAGTCAACAAAAGGCATGGGTCAGGTGGTTACATTTGGGCGAACATTGTTATAACACCACTTACCACATGTCCATTGGTATGACCCTATTTTGAGCATTATATGGCTATGATGCTCCTTCATTTTTTGATTTGGCATAGGATAGAAAGGATCCCAAATCCAAGTATTGTATCTAAGAGAGTTAATACATCCTCAAGACTCTCAAGGAAAATTTATAGATGGCCTAGAATCAGTAGAAGATCTATGCGGATAAGAACAGGGTCGAGTGCACTTTCGAAGTGGGAGACTTGGTATTCTTGATATTACATCCGTACAGACAGTCTTTACTAAAGAAAAGTGGTGAAAAAAAGCCTAAGCTCCACTTCTATGGCCCCTACAAAGTGGTTCGAAGGATTGGTGAGGTAGCTTAT
>JASDQU010101130.1:210620-228226 GCA_032191745.1 Picea mariana | reverse complement strand
ACGATAAGCAGCACCGACTAATGAGATGTCCAGGAAATCCATTTCAGTTTGGATGTATCTGTGTAGAGCCCCACGGTATTTCAAAACCAAATGTCATTCGGAGTCTTTGATACCCAGCTTGGTGCGCAAGGTATGGAAGCTATTGGTGAACTCTGGAACTAATTGGCCTCTCTCTTGCCACAGTGTGGTCCATCTCATATACTGGTCCTCATAGTTGCTAACAGGGTAATACTGTTCCTTTACAGCATCCACAAAAAAATCCCAAGTGGGATCATCCCCATATATTCCAGACTCCTCTGTGGAACTCTGCTCCCAGTAAGTTTCCCACCAATGTTTGACATGGGGGAGAGACTTAAGGAGTGCGAAGGTGATCTTTTCCTTGTCGAAAAAATTATGAACAGAGAAATAACATTCTAACAGATTTAACCATTTATCTAGGGCATCTGCATCTATTTGACCTTCAAATATAGGAATATCAAAATTAACCTATACCTTGAAAGGTGAGGTGCCTCCAAAGTGGCCGCTTGATGAATATACGCCTGATGCTATTGGCAGGCATTGAAGGATGTGGGAAAAATTCTCCATCATTTCGTCCCTCTGTTGCGTGAGAGCTTTCTCAAGAAACACACTGATAGGATCGTTTGCTCCATCGTTTTTCTTTTCTTCCTCCATTGAGGGTTTCTTAGGTGTACGAGAGTGATTGTCCTCAAGAGAGACAAGTTTGAGACCCAACTTTCTATACTCGGACCTCGTCGGGGACATGCACTGAAAAACGATCAAGAGCAGCGTGCTCTGATACCACTGATCCGGATTATTTTCAACATGAAATGAGAGCGGAGATATAACACAAAAATATTCAAAGATATTGCAAGAGAGACAACAATATAATAGAGATATAGCGGAAATATAACAAGAGCCACAGATATATAGTAATACATGATTTCTATTAATGAAATAAATGTACAGAGACTGTAAAAGTACAGAGTGAAAGGCTCACTAGATTGGTGGTAGCTTATCTCTAAGAAGAGATGTGACGGCTACTCGCATCTGTGAGAAGATGATCATTACAATGAGGCTCTAAGGGCATTTTTAACATAAGTAAAATCCAAAACCCTAACCTCGGAAGATGAAAAGACAAAAGGTTTGTGGGCCCCGATGGGGGTAGTTGATACGTCAACTTCCCAAGGGCGTAACTTTTGCATACGATCTCCGTTTGGGGCGCTCAATAGCTCGTTGGAAATATATATCCAAGAACTACAACTTTTGGGTGAGCAACATTGATCTATGATCCATGTTGCTACCTGTTTTTTAAAAAAACATCGTTTAGGGCCTCAAAATGGCCCCGAAAGTTAAAAACTACTAAAAATAGTAAATTACCAAAATTGCTAGAAACGTGTTTTGGGCCAGTTGGAGAAGATGGGTGGCCACCGATATCCACCTGGATCAGTCTGTCCATTCATACCTTATAGTATTTTTTCAGGGATGATCAATCCCCTAGGATATAAATCATAACGAGCTTCCATGTTGATGGTCAAGATACCATAGTATCATCAGCATCACTCCCCCTTTCGAGGGAAGTCCTTTCGGACTACACCAATCTTGTCTCAGAAGTACTCAAACTTCACATGAGACGGAGCCTTAGTCAACACATCTACTACCAGCTCATCTGTGCCAACATACCAGAGCTTCACAACTCCCTTATGTACCAATTCACAAATGTACTAGTGCTATCGGATCTCAATGTGCTTCGACTTATCGAGGAACACTAGGTTCTCTGACATATTTATGCAACTCTGGTTATCACAAAATATCATGGTAGCATCCATATCTAGGTCAAATAGACATGTCAACAACCTCTAAATCCATATGGCTTCACAACTGGTGGAGCATGCTACAATGTACTCTGATTTTGTCGTACTGAGAGCAATATTGGATTTCTTCCTGCTTTTCGACGAAGTCATGGCTGACCCCAAACTGAAACAACATCCATGAAGTTCTTTTTTTTTCTGAAGCTCCTTATAAAAGTGAGTCTCCCTCTTTCCCCTTCCTTTCTTGGCATTAGCTAGAGCTTGATTTTCATCTTCTCTTAGAATGGATTCTCTGTTTGCAACTCTTGCCTCTTCCTAAACACACTCTTCCCATAAATTGTCAAATTGGATTTTTTCTTTTCTGGCACATATTTTTTGGAGAAAATCATCCCAAGTTATTGTGAGACCATTGAGAGCAATCATCACGATTTCATATTCATCTACCTTGTCTCCAATTCCTTCTAGTTTTTCCTTGAACTAAGAAACCCTAGAAAAATAATCTTGAACTGTTTCTCCCTTTTTCATTTTAGCATTCTTGAGTTGGGTTCTCAAGTTAATATTCCTGTTAATATTTATTCCTTCATACATCCTAGATAGGGAATCAAACATTTCCTTCGGGGTATCCTTGGAAGACACTTGAGGGATCAAGTGGTCTTTGATGGAATCTGCAATTATTCTCTTTTCCCTAATCATGTCCTTCTTGTAATTCTCTTTGGACTCATTTCCTTTTAGCTCCAGAACATTATTCTTTATAAATTGCACAAGATCATTCTCTTTAAGAATGAGACCAATTATGTTTTTCTAGGCACGAAAATTGTCCACACCTTCTAACTTTTCATTAAGCTTATTGCTTGAAGGAATGTTTGACCCAAAGAGTAGAAAAATGACCAAAATTGAAAGTGCTCAAAAAATGAAACAAACCATACCAGAATATGCATTGGGATGAGGCAAGTTGACTGGTGTTGGTTGTTTCTGAGAATTCCAAGATTTGACATCTGAAACTTGACCTACGAAAATCTAGACTGGTAATTTGAGGTTTTCTTGTTTTCCGGTACCAGTCAAACCCTAATTTTGAATTTTTGGAAGATTTAACCACCGGAATACTTCGTCCAATCTATCAAAAGATGCACTAGGTTTAGGCGTAACTCCCAATGTTTTCCTTGGTAAAAAAATATTTCTCTGTAAAAATCCCTAATTTTCTTGTCCCGACAACCAAGACATGTAAATACCCAATAACAATGCTCTTATTCTGTCTAGCTCTGATACCATGTCAAGTTTTAATGATGTTATTAAGTTATATCCAAAGTACATGAGCATTTAATACATCACCAACATATAAGGATCACTGAAAGAAACACAATCACAAGGTACGCAACATTTTATCCTAGGAAACCCTCATGGGGAATAAAACCTAGCAAAAACTTCCTCAATATAGATAGACCAAAAAGTGAACAAAAGATCCTCCTCTACTCCTTCACTAGGAAGAGTAGCGCAACACTTAAACAAGAGATACCAAGAGATATACCAAAACCCTCCTTGATGTCACATTCAGTTGTAGTAGGTTCTCCTCCAAGACTTGCGCACTACAGAGATAGTTGATGAGTGCATCCAAATGAGGCATTGGCCTCCCTTATAAATAGTTGTCTGGCCAGCCTAAAATTAGGTTTGGGCTGACCTGTCACTTTACCCTCTTAATTTACATTTAATTGTCAAGGCACAAAAGGGTCGACTTTTACAAAGGCACAATAGGGCCTAATTAATAAATATTCTTGGACACATCGACCACACTGAGAGGGGGGGGTGAATCAGTGTGAGGATTTTTTTACAACTTCTTACAAAACTTTAGTTAGCAATCACCATTCACAACATCATTACTCATTACTTCCATTCATGCTAAATCCAATTGACATCAATGACAACAAAATACAACAATATCCCCCTTTGACATTGATGGCAACTGCATTATTGATGTTAACTGTTGTTCCTGAGATTAAACTTAAGGATCGAAGAGTAATGTCAGGCATCAGGAATGTTTAATGAGGATGTTTTAAAAGAATTATTTTTATACCTTTAGTTATATAAGAAATGATCCTTAAATGAAATTAATAATAGGACAGTACAGAGGTCATATTTTGTTGTCTAAGTCACAGTTGTAATATCAAATGGTGTGAAGAAAAATTACAAAACTGTTAAACAAAGTTAGGCATCCAACACCTTGTTTGCAGTAGAAGAAAGATAAAGCATGCACCCTTGAACAGAATATGAAATGTAGTAATTCAAACAGCTTGCAGGTCTTTCTTTACTTATAGTAAATACAGAGGAAAAACTACTTACTTAATCAATTGTTGATATAATGTGATTACAATAGTTGTGATACTAAATTACAATCAATCACTTATCAAGGAATTACATAAGGAAATTCAGAGATGTTGAAATACAGAAGAAACACAAAACTCAAAATGAACAAAAATTAGAATCTTTGTCTGCACTTGTATTAATACTTAAAAAAGGATATTTTTCTCTATTACATCCAGGAAGAAGAAACATTGAATAGATCTTGAATCTATGTATTTATAAAAAAATTGTCACAACTCAAAACGGTTGGTCTTATTACAATAAAAATATCATATATTTGAATAAGACAACAATATGTAAAATTTGATGAGCTCCGCTGGCATTCTCCTCTATCTCTTCATCTTCTTGACAAAAACGCCTCTTTTCTTTAGTCTTTTAGGCTGGAAACAGTTGTCGTTTGGTCTCCTTAATAATTCGACATACTGTGCTGGCCGTTTTTATATGTTTCCATATGTCCCTCCAGATATGTTTAGAAATCCAATGAGACATAGTCAATATCATAGAGGAATGACAATCGGATGAGTAGCACTGCATGGCTCATCAAGGAATGTATAACGGGCATAAGAAAAAGTAACCGTTTGTGGGAAGGATGACGATGAAATAGGTGTATGGTGATGAACTAGGGATAAGTGAATATTAGAATGTGAATGAATGAGATAAGTGGTTATAGGAAGGTGAAAGGTAGGGAGGGTAAAAAGAAAGGGAATTGTGCATGTTTCCTTATTTGCTTCCAGCTATGCTTGCTTTCCCATGTTCAATACATTGGTTGCATCTATTCAATAATTCCAATACAAACTTTGAGGGCTCAATTGTTTCATTTACCTCAAAAGTGAACACTATCCTATCTACCTGAGGCATCTTTTCTTGGATCCTTTTTATTTTCTGAGTTGTGGCTTGGAGTTGTGAGCTTGGATTCACTAGCCATTTATTTATCTTAAGAAGATCAATTTGGCTCATTTCTTGAATCGTTGTTAGAGTTTCTTCCTTGCTCTTTCTATAATTATGTTGGTTCATTTCAATATCAATTTTCCCCAAGGATTCCAAGATATTACTTCCTTCAAACTCAATTATCTTCTTATATAATGATGAAAACGCTTCCAGGAAAGCATCCTTTACCTCCCTGGATAATCTTTTTCTTTTTGCCAAATTTGTTTCCTGGACCTTAAGGACCATATCACCTCATAATTGTTCGAAAGGAGAGAGCAGAGGAAAATCAGAGACATTATCTTTGTGCACCAATATGACAGCTTCTTGAAAACTAGCTTGGGCTGAGCGAGCTTATCTTTCCTTGACATAGATGTCCTTCAAAGAAAGGTCTACTACCTAGTAGCACTTTTGGATAGCATCAACCTTCATAAAAAGGTCCTGCTGGGAAATTTCCATCTTCTCGTTTATTTCCAGTGCTTGAGTTTGGAAGGCCGAGATATCTATCGAGGTAGTTTCAGTTAGGCTCAACCTAGATTGTAGTGTTTTTATTAATCCATCACGCTGAGTGACCAGTCCTCGGTTGGTTTGTGAACTTTGATGGAAATCCTCAAGGTTGGCTTGAAGCTGTTGGATTTTTTTTTGATCATGAGCTATGGTTTGCTCGAAGTCTTCACTCATCTTGTTCCTTATAGTCTATTCCATGACCTGTATTTGACTTTGAAATTTCTCTACCAATAGGTACCTTTGTTGCAGTTGTTCAACCAAATTGTCCACAGACCATTGATTGGTCGTGGCAAGAGAACCTAACGAACCTACAAATTCTTTTGCGAATTCTGGATCATCTTGATTATTTCCATCATACACCATTCTTTGCCTTTTAGTTATCACTCCATCTTTCAGGTGTGATTCCCTTTTCACGGTGACCTTTCGTTTTCTAATAAAGAAGAAATCCAAAGGAGGCATCTCTTCAGGTGAGATGGGGGTAAGATCATCTACAAAAACAATTTCGGAATTAGGATTTCTGAGGCTATATTGCAGAGGTGTCAATGATGTAATGGAGGTACCAATCTCCGTAGATTATTGTTGCTCTATTGTATTTGAGGTGCGAGTAGGGGTGGTTGGAAACAAAGGAGGCACCATTTGTCCTTGTTTTAGGAAGGCTTCAAGTTGACCCTTTTTCTAGGGGCTTAGATGGTCTAACAATGATGCTTCTAATTTATATGTCAATACCTCAGAGCTCTTCAGAGTTTTCTCAACTTTGTGTGGACCAGAGTGACTCGATTCAGAACCTGTAGTCCTGGATTCCTACGAAGGGGGAGTGGCTATTTTATCTCCTTGTAGTACCTTGGGTAGGCTATTCCACATGTGCTTTTGAAAACTGACAAAACCAACTTGTTGATCTGGGGGAAGGATTTGGAATTTGTCCTATACCTCCTCATAAGACCTAACTCCCCTAAATATTTTGTCATACAGGTAGTTTTCGTGCACATATCTTTTCATGTTGAACTGGGCTAGGTGGTTTTCCACAATCCTATGTGGATCATGTCTTTTGAACTCGATTTCAACCAATTTGACATCTTCCAGAGCCGCAGCCCTGACTTTGGAGTGACCAAAATCTAGTAATGAAAACATGCCAACCTGAATGGGGAAATTTAGCCATACCTTTTTCTGTGTTGCCTTCAACTCTTTGTTGATGCCTCCTATTACTGTCTAGTAGGCCACTTCTCTGC
This sequence comes from Picea mariana, assembly GCA_032191745.1. NCBI lineage: Eukaryota > Viridiplantae > Streptophyta > Pinopsida > Pinales > Pinaceae > Picea > Picea mariana. Next base: position 221,406 of record JASDQU010101130.1, on the reverse strand, counting down.
ATACCAGTCAGTCTGGTAAGAATCGTGGGAGAGCATGGGGAGGAACCTAGCACCCAAAAACCCTGATAGAATAGAAGTTCTCCTCAATAAACCAATCTGATAGCTTACCCAAGTTTCCCATAATCCTGTCTGAAATTCGAGGAGGTGGGTGGCCATACAGAGCTATATGAACAGGAACCACCACATTGTGACAGATTTCATAAAATAAATATTTGGCTTTTTCTTCCCATAGCTTGGAATGATAGAAATGAATGGGCTTAACACTAGCCAGGGTCCAGCTCCAATTCATCAATGGGAAAGGCGTCATGAAACAGATGGCATCCATGATATATGATGACATGTAGAAGGGGGCAGGCTGTCCTTTTGACTTAGTTGTTTTATATTCTGCAATCTCTTTGGCCAAGTTATCGGACAACATTTTGGCCCAATTGATAGTGAAACCCTCTGCTACTTCATGCAAGATGGATACCCATTCCACCGAGAAGTGTGTAGGGATCTTCTTTCCGAATAATCGACATAACATCATCACTACATACACCATATGAGCATCCAAAGATGTTGTTGCATATATACCATGAGCATCAGTTTTGAATCTCTCTGGTTGCCCCCACCAAGACTTGATTATATTGGGGCAGTTCCTGTCATATTGGACGCACTCCTTTTGCTCGAACTCCAGAATGAATGTAGCATTGAATGTATATATAGGATTAGGGGAGAGTTTATACATTACTTTCATATGTTCTGGTTGAAAAGAGATGACAGTGACCTTCTGATGGCTGACGATGCTCTTGGTCTGGATGTCAACGTGCTCCAAGGCCCAGCTTATCATGTCATTATAAGGCATGAGCCTCAGCTGTGATACTATTTTGTGCAACTCCGACTGTGCTATATGTCTTATTTTAGTTGTATAAGTGTCACCCTCTTCTTTGGCAGAGTCCTCGAGACAATTTATGATTTCACGCTCTAAAATCGCGAACACCTACGTCCAAGTTTTAACAATGTATATGGCTCGCGACGTTGTGTCTAAAAGAACATCCGCATTTGGGTTTGAATCCTCACCCGCCACATCAGGCCTTTTCGTGATTTTCCGTGGCACCATAACTTCTAAGGATATAGAGTGAAATTACCTGTTGCAGAGAAAATTCATGAATCCTTCAAACATATAAATCTTGCTAATTGTAGAAAGTGAAAATGAATTTGAAATCGAAGTGCTTTTATTCAAAACAGAGTCATCGCTTTTCGTATAACTTCACTGATGGAAAATTTATTAACATTTGATGGGAAAGTCTACCTGGCGATCGACAACCTGCGTTTGAATCATTATCCTTAACTAGTCATAAATTCCATCAACACTTTGACGGTTCACGTTCGGGAGTTTTCGATGTGACTGAGTGGGAACCTCCCGAATCCTGAATCTGTGAAAAGATTAATCTTTGAAAAATCACTTGTAAAACTTTAATTAATCATGTTTAAGATGGTGCATTAACTTCAGGTGTTTCGGGAGTTCGGACTTCGGTAACTTTCAACGTATCTCGAGAGGGACTTCCCGAAACCTGAAATGCGAAGCAATTAATTATCTGATAATTTATTTTAAGTCCTAATTAACTGCATTTAACTTGAAGTATTTCGAGAGTTTGGACTTCGAAAATTTTAGAATATAATCCAGGGGAAACATCTGAAACCCAAACTACAAAGTCATTCATTATATTTTGATCATGATTAACTTAATTATTTAATGTTTAATACTTCAGCATTTTTAAATTTCGGTGATTCATGAATTCATTCTTTGTTAAAATCCCAAAGGACCATTTCCCGTAGCGACGTGTCATAGACTAGGTCATCCCGACGTGTCGAGGAAAGGGAGGTGCCACATTTCAAATCAGGAAAGATTTGAAAGGTACACATTTCCTACGACTTGTGCCTTTAAAAAGGTTTATGAAAAGCGAAGAGCAGACACTTTCATTTCGTGACTTCGGGGTTTTTATTGTTAAGACTTATTGCAACATCCGAAGCGCGGAGCTCTGAAACAACTGTTAGAGATTTACCTCTTTAAAATTCTGGTGGCTCCAAAACTCCGGAAGTATTAGGATCATTCGATCAAAAGGAAAAACTCATTAATGGAAGATATCATGTGCGCCTGATTATTTACCAACCAGCAAAGGAATTTGATTTAAAATTAAAATGTCATTTATCAATTTTTCGTTTTCTTCGGTTAGAATTATATTTTCATGAGGTGAAAAGTATAGGGCTCAAAATTTAAGAATTGTATGTGTTCCAACATAAGCTCCATCTGGGGATCGCATCTCCCTTTGAGACATGGAAGAATAGTAGGTCGAGCACCTTTATTGGGCAAATGGAGTCATTATTGCATTTCTGGGAAATACTTCAGGGAAATAATCATACACAAAAAAAAAAAAACTCCAACCGAATTTTAGAGAACCTTCAAAACACATCTCATTTTTTATCTCGAGTTATGCTATTTAAAATTTCCCATTATTAAAACCAAGTTTGGATCTGTTTAAGATAATCAAAACAACTTTAACCGAAATATCAGATTTTGATCGATTTCGTTCACATCAAGGTTAAGTATATGGAACAAATTATTTAGGGAATCCCTTGTTGGTTCAGAATGTAAATATTATCGGAAAGAGAATTAGATGTTAGAGTATGTTTCGTAGACATGTATGACAACCATACAGATATCATAGATATTGCTTCACTCCCAGTGAGCCTGTTTAGTACCCGGGTGAAGTTATCTACTTCTCCCATTGAATTTCCTTTCACCACTTCAATTAGCATTTTTGCATTTTTCTTAGATGAGGGTAGTCATTATATGAATTTCCTTTCATCATCTCTTTGGAAAAGATGGGGGAAATCAAATTATGAATTTCCTTTCACCGTCTTCTTTTATTTTAATATTTCGAAGTGGGGGTAATCAATCTGTATGTATCTGCTTAAAATTTTAGAAGGCAAGTCAGTCATAATTTTTTAAGTATACTCCGAAACTAATTTTCTTCCGATCTTCAATACACCTTCACCTATAGGGAATATTTTGTAGGGATTTTGAATTTCATGGATCAACCTTGAGTGAATTAGTCAGTTTAAAATCCGATAGAAGAGCTAGAGTTATCAGGATTAGCCTAGACATACTTTCTTTCAGTTAAAATCAAATGAACATAAATATTTTTGTCTAATCTTGTTTTGGAGATATGTTTTTAAGTTTTCAGAGTCAAGGTGTAATTCTTTCTTTCTATGAAGACCTAGGAAAGGTAGCGAAAATCAAAAGAGAATAAGAGCTCGGAGATAGGAAAAATAAAACACAACGATGATTCAGAGGGCCAGACACAAAAGAATCTCATTCTGACACAAGTTTGTTTATTGATTCTCGAACTTCCTTTCAAGCCCCTTTTTTATTCTTATTTTCTTTTTCTTTTTATTTCATTTTTTATTTCGGTTTTTATTCCTTTCAGAGAAGGCTTCAGAATTAGGCTGTAATTTCATACTTCTCTGATCTTTGATCAGAGTGACAATATCTATATGAGTGAAACCTCCTTTACATCCGATAATAATTCCTTTAAATTTTGGTTTAAACTAGCGGGGTAGGAGTTCATACCTCAAGTTTCCTTTGTATTTTAATTCAAGTAAATCATTAATTTATCACATGTTTTGAGAGAAAGCGAATGTCTTTGAAAAATGAGTGTTGGATTATGATGTATCCTTATCTCTCGTCTGACAGTAAGTACTATGCACGGGAACAAAATGGGAAATGTCAGAAAACTTTGTAGGTATGCGATACAAGTTATTTTATATTTTGTTTCGGTGATATCAAGTAAATATGGTTTATTTACAACGAACTATAAAATGCCTTGGATAATTTACAGTGGAAAGGAAAAATTTTAATTTAAAAAAAAAACGGAAACAAACGTTGATCCAAACCGATATATACAATGGGAATCAGAAATATGACTACTGCATAAAATATTTTAGGTAACGCTCATTGATAGGAGCATCGAAATTTTTTCTGTTGAGATTTTCCAGCAAGAAGGAATTTTTCCCCTCAGTAGCTGCAATTCTGAAAGGTCCAAACCAGAGATGGTCGAACTTTCCATGTTTCCCTGCATCCTCTTTTCTAGCATCCCACTTTAAAACTAGATCACCGAGAAGAAACTCCCTATCTTTAGCCTTTTTATCGAAAAGGGCCTTCATATTATCTTGGTATTTTTGGAGCTTATCATCTACTTCGGCCCTATTTTGTTGAACATTCGATTAGTTGATTTATCCTTCTTGTAATGTCATTTGGCTCTTCATTATCCTGTTAGAGTTTCATCACAGGAAGAGCAAGATTGATAGGAAGGACAACACCAGTACCGTAAACCAATTGAAAAGGGGACATACCTATTGATTTCTTGGTTCCGATACGGTTCGTCCATAGGGCCTATTTCAGGTGGACGTGCCAAGCCTTTTTATTTTATGTCAACTCTTTTTTTATTATATTCATTAGGCTCTTGTTAGACGATTCAGCCAACCCATTCCCCTGAGGATAATAGGTTGTAGAATGTCCTAACACAATGTTGTAGTTTTGGCAGAAATTGACCATTGCCATAGATTTGAAAACTTGGGCGTTGTCAATGACTATTTTATGAGGACAACCAAATCTTGATAGGATGTTCTCTTCCAAGAAATTTATTACTATCGAATCTGTAGAATTTCAAGTTGGAATATCTTCTACCCATTTCGTGAAGTAATCGATAGCGGTTAAAATCCATTTATGTTGAGCACTTGACTGTGGATGGATCTCTCTGATGAAATCTAGACCCCATTGTTGAAAGGGAGCTTCTGCTTTGACTGGGATTAAAGGTAGTGCAGGGATATTTTGCTTACCAGAGAACAATTGGCAAGAGTTGCGGGCTCTGACCTTGGCATTTACATCAGTAAATAACTTTGGCCAATAATATCCAACTCTTAAAATCTTGTAGGTCGTTGCCCTCAAGGTGTGGTTTCCTCCACACACTCCTTCATGAAATTCATTTATGACAACTTCTATTTCAGGTTCTTTTAAGAAACATAAAAAGAAACCTAGAGGGTCCTTCCAACACAATTGACCATCAATAATACAATATTTGACAACGTGTAGCTTCAAAGTTCTCCCTTTGGATGGAGTCATGTCATTCAGGCACTAAAGGCTAAGGAGGTATGAAACAATATCGCAATACCAAGCAAAGGAAGAAAAATTATCCTCAATCTGAATTGTAGGGGTTTGATCATCAATCTCCTCCATATCTAGGAGATATCTGTGTGATTCCAGGTGATTTATCCTGAGCGCCCTGAAATTTGATTCAGCTAACAATTTCTCCAGGCCTTGACCTTTGACTAGCTTGGTCGGTTTCACTTCTAGATCAAATTCTTGAATTTTGGCCAACCATCGTCCTCTTCTCCCATCACTGTCCGGCTGAACTAAAATGTCTTTGATAGAATTAGTTGGCACGTAAGCGATTATCTTGGAATGCAGTACATATGTCCTGAAAGCGTTGAGAGCCTTCACCATTGCGTATGATTTCTTCTCAAGTATATCGTACCTTAATTCTGCATCCCTGAGGCTTTTTCTAAAGAAAGCTATTGTTTGCTCGAATCCTTCCTCGTTCTTTTGCAGGAGTACCGTTGCAACAGTATGTTCAGAAGCGAATGAAAAGATTGAGAATTCCTTTGTATAGTCTGGACTTGCTAACATCGGTGCTTCCCCTATAGATATCTTGACGCGCTCGAATGATGCTTTAACTTCAACAGTCCATTTCACTTCATTGTCTTTCTTCAACATATCTATAATCATTTTAATTATTTTAGCAAAATTGGGAATGAATCTTCTCAAAAAGTTGATCTTTCCTAAAAAAGATTGAATTTCTTTTCTGTTCCTAGGAATATTAATCGTGTCTATAGCCTCAACTCATTTAGGGTCAACCTTGATTCCTTATTTTGACACTATATGACCCAAGAGCTTACCTTCTTGCATAGAAAAATGTGATTTCTTAGGATTAAGAGACAAACCAAACTTTCTGCATTTTTCGAAGGTCTACCTAAGGTGTAGTAGATGTTTTGCATCAGAGTTAGAAAAAACTGTCAAATCATCAAGATAAGCAACAACGAATTTGTCTTTCTCACCAACAAATGCGATTTCCATCACTCTCTGGAAAGTATCCCCTGCATTCCTCAAACCAAATGGCATTTTATCGTACATAAAATTTCCCCACGGAGTGGTAAACACAGTCTTTTCTCTGTCGTCTTCATGGACAATGATTTGATTGTATCCGTAAAAACCATCAATCATGGACATCTTGTTAGCTCCAACTACCTTTTCTATAACATGATCCATTTTCAGTAGTGGGTAGTTGCCTTTGAGTGACGACCGATTTAAGTTTTTGAAATCTACACGGAGCCTTATTTCGCCATTTTTCTTTCTAACGGGTACCAAATTCGCTACCCATTCAGAATACCTGAGTGGAACCATAATTTTCACATCAAGAAGCTTCTTGACTTCCCTTTCTATCACTGGCAGGAGAACAGGATTTATTTGTCTGAGTTTATGTCTGAAAGGTTTAATACCAAGTTTTAGAGGAATCTTGTGTTCAATAACAGAGGTTTCATAAGTTTTCAGATCATCATAAGACCAAGCAAAAACATCCTTGTACTTCCTAAGAAACTTACTGTACTTACTTTTCATTTGGGCCGGAAGGTACTTTGATAACTTGACCATTTTTGGATCTTCCTTAGTTCCTACATTACAGTCTTCAACTTCCTCGGGTTGAGGATGTAAGGTAGACTTTAAAGGAATATGTTGACGGGCGAAATTGACCACTCGTCAACTGGAAGAGTGAATCTAGTCTGGGGTTGTCTAATTAACCCAAGCCGTTTGGATTAATTCACTCTGACGGGTTTAATGGCTCTGTTGGTCAATCTAAAGTCCTAAGGGAAGAGAAAAATAACTACAAGAAATGCAATAAATTACTAAATAATAATCATTGAAATATATATGTACATCTAAATATATATTTGCAGTTTATCTAATTAATATTTATATAATAGTTCTATTTATCATATATACAACATATACAAATAATGAGTTTTAATCTACTCATAGAAAATCAAATGTTTAATGGTTCTTTTCGATGAAAGTAGTAAAGAAAGCGAAAATACTATTTGCTTTTTTTTTATTTGTTTTCTTGTTTGTATGCATTCATAAAATCAAATATTAAACTACTTAATTAAACAGAAAGATATAGATAGTGAAAATTACACTATATATAAAAACTTCTATAATAAGCAAGCAAATGAAATAAAAGAACAAACTAACCTATTAATGCATCCAACGTCTATACAATAGAGAATATCCAGCCACCTTATCCGAGGAGTAAACCTACAACGAATCTTAGGATAGCTCCAAATAAACACAAAACGATATGCTGGAAACTGAGTTTTGATAACAAAACGTATAATCGAGACAGTCACAGTGATCTTATGATTTACAAGTAACTAAAGTTAGATAAATCTTCTTGTAAGAACTTGTATTTAAACATTCAACAGAAAATTAGAGATAAGTCTCATAATTTGAATTGAATCAATGACCACCCTATATTGTATCTGAAACATGACATATGGACAGCATGTAATAATGAATTATTTCAACTTATAATAAATAATGAAGACAAAATCAATCACCATCTATTATCACATCGAGATAAACAGAACTTAAACTAAAACATCATACACAAAAGCTAAAGCTGTAATATGCATTCGGTTCCATTCAAGTCTGTGTGTAATTCTCCATACTTCAGCCCTAGGCCAAGATTCCTTTGTTTACAAAAGTGATAGGTTTATAAAGGCCTCAGGAAAGATAACTATTTATGTTCCTGAGATCAAATATTTATTTCAAAAATAAAGGGGGATGCAACCACCCTGATTCTACTAAATACTCCAAAACTAATAACATTTCATTTCTGTTCATTCAAAATACATCATAGATATGATTGGAAGGTATTAAGAGTGCCTCAAATCAATTTTGAAATCATGGACCCCTGAATATCCTAAAAGAAAAGGAAAATAAAAAGATATCAGATATGTTTTCTATCATTAATTTACATAATTCGAATTAACATAACTGGCTACAGAATCTTGTAGTTATTTTAGTAAAATGAAATCCAATTTATTGAAAGAACAAGGCAATATAGTTTCAACAAATAGTTTCATTTTAAGATAAAGAATCATACCTCAACTATGAGATCAAATCGTATCAGACAACCTTGGAATTCACAATGGTTGTTGCAGCCTCAACATTTTTAAATATTACATTGCCTGTAGACTTATTTGAATTTTTGACAGTCATTCGGATGTATAACTTGTTTACAAGCCTGATCTATAACCTTTTGATTGAGAAAGGGTTTTCTATAGGAGGCTGAGGCATAGGCCTGAGTAGGTGAGAAAGGCACTGTAGCAAGGTCTGTAGCAAAATAAAATAAAATAAAACACTCATCTTACCCAAAACAAAAATTCTAAGAAATTTACCTCCAAAGTTTGAGGCATATCTCTGCAATGGTCCATTTTTTGGAGAAGCTGCTCGCGATGAAGATAAAAAGGCTCATTTTGGTTCTATGTTTTAAAGGGTTTGTTCTAATTCGCAACGGTTTGCTCAGAATCTCTCTCGCAAAATCGTGTCTCCAGCAAGCAAAAAAAACAAGATTAAACTCTGCTAACAAAAGTGTAAAACTTCAGGGCTTGCAGGGAGTCTTGTAGCTTGACTCAAGAAATATTCTATTACCTTAAGTTGGACATCACCTACCTTAGCCCTATACCCATCAAAGGAGAAAGCGAATTCCTGGGCAACTTGTAAATTGAAACCCTGAAACTTCCTAATGAAAACGAGCCAGCCACTTCTCTCCAAATCTTCTCTGGCATTGTCATATAAGAGAAGAGTTTGGATGTCGTTTGGTACAACTCTCACAACAGGAGCCATGATGGATGAGAGGGTAATGAATCAGACACAGCACATAGAGAGGGTTTGCAAGACAGTCCAGAGCCATAACCCGAACCCATGAAATTTCAACAGTGAGCAGTGAATGAACATAAACTCCAATGATTAGATGGGTGTTTTAATTGAAATGCATGTGAAGAGGGTTTGCAAAGCCAAAGGACAGTCTTGGGAATGATGTTTTCCTGCAAATAGTAATTCCACCTTTTCATCTAGTACGAGTCTAGGACCAAAGCATTAAAATGGAAATAAGTGTGCGCATCGTGGGTTCTATCACAAGGTTTGGGTGAGTCGAAAATCCAAGACTTAGCAAAAGAAATGTAAAGCCAAGAACCAAACAAAACCATACCAAAAATCAAACTATGGGGGTCCTTTGATTCATGTAACCATCAATATCTAAGCATGTTGAAAGGATCGAAACAAAGAGAGTAACTCTTCATGGAAAGGAACCAACTTCATTAATAAACTGTATGAACAAATTGCCTTTGACGATATTTTAGAACAGAAAGGTAACACAGTCGCAAATTTTCATGCGTCGTATTCATGCTTCCAGTCATGAATGAAGCATGAAAGAAAATAATAGGAAAAAGAGACAACTTACAACTATCATTTCGAAAATTGCGTCATGAAGAGTAATAAAAACAAATGACTATGGTTAGGCAGTTATGTAGATCAATTAATTGATATAAAAAATTAAAAATATATTGAGCTGCCAACAATGGCGACACGTTGGGAGAAGCAGTTATCTTTGTAATATGAACGAGTTCAGATTTAGAGAAATCTAAAAAACTTCAAATCGAAGGACAACTAAAAAGTCATTTGAACATCTTAAATAATCATGGCGCAATCCAGTTTCAGATCACTTTTGTTTTTAAAGAAACGAAAACTGGTGACAAACTTGGAAAAAGAAAGCCACGGCATTTAATTTAATGTCTCCAATACTGTTCACAGGGCCACTGCTGCCAGCAGGCATTCATAGCCTTGACAGGGATGTCAATTAACCCACTCTGGCGTCTATATCCTGTCAATAAATTTCATATCAGAATGAAGGATGCTTAGGGACAAAACAAAATTCATATCTGAGAATTTTCTTTTATTTGACATCGCTTCGCTGTAAGAAGGCCTGTTCAGTACCCCGACGAAGTTTTCTTGGCGTCATGCATGTATTTACTCGCTGCCAGTAGACCTGTTCAGTGTCCTGACAGGTTTACAAACACTTCCCACAACTCTCTGGCATATTTTTTAAAGATATTCAACAAAGAGGGGTGACGCTGAAAATTCCAGTTTTTAACACACCTTGATATATCACAGACCTTAAAAATTTTCGTGCTGTCCTTCATCAAGATCCAAAAATAGTTCATTAATAAAACTAGTTTTCAAGAACAGGGAGACATCGTTGAGTTGCTCTCTTAAAGAACAGGGRCAGCGTAAAAAKATTTTTAAATATGGTCGTGAATACTTTCAAGTGCAGATTGAAACCGAGAAAACGCCTTTCAAACAAAAAGTCATCTTTAACCAGGCTACAATTTCAAAGAAATACAACAATTAATGTTCTGACAACTTTTAGCAGCTATTTTCGAGGGGAAGTATTCTGTTTTCTTTGTCTAAGCTAGCCCATGGTACAGGCATGTTTGTTTCAAAAAGAAAGACTAATAAACAGAAATGAAAAGAAAAACAAACAGCAAGGAAACCAAAACAGAAAATATTTACAAAAGGTGTATGGGAGAGTCGTCAAGTAAAATACTTTTTGAGAGCTTGGCCATTCACCGG
>JASDQU010101130.1:194157-210570 GCA_032191745.1 Picea mariana | reverse complement strand
GATATTCAACAAAGAGGGGTGACGCTGAAAATTCCAGTTTTTAACACACCTTGATATATCACAGACCTTAAAAATTTTCGTGCTGTCCTTCATCAAGATCCAAAAATAGTTCATTAATAAAACTAGTTTTCAAGAACAGGGAGACATCGTTGAGTTGCTCTCTTAAAGAACAGGGACAGCGTAAAAATATTTTTAAATATGGTCGTGAATACTTTCAAGTGCAGATTGAAACCGAGAAAACGCCTTTCAAACAAAAAGTCATCTTTAACCAGGCTACAATTTCAAAGAAATACAACAATTAATGTTCTGACAACTTTTAGCAGCTATTTTCGAGGGGAAGTATTCTGTTTTCTTTGTCTAAGCTAGCCCATGGTACAGGCATGTTTGTTTCAAAAAGAAAGACTAATAAACAGAAATGAAAAGAAAAACAAACAGCAAGGAAACCAAAACAGAAAATATTTACAAAAGGTGTATGGGAGAGTCGTCAAGTAAAATACTTTTTGAGAGCTTGGCCATTCACCGGAAAGGTGTCTGCCTGTGCCTCTAAATTCTGCAGGCGAAAGGAACTGGGACCTAGTTTTTCAGCAATTAAAAATGGTCCCAACCACAGGTTTTGAAACTTAGTATGTTCTCCTTTCCCCTCATGAGGTTTGTCCCACTTAAGGACAAGATCACCTACCTCAAAATTTCTGTAAGAGGGAGAATTGGAATCAAACCAGTTTTTAACAATGAGTTGATGTTGATCCAATTTTTATTTTTCTTGAGCCCTTACTTCCTCTAACTTCAGCGAAGCATTAATCCGACTTTCCAAGGGAGGACAGTTTTCTTCTTGCACCTTCTGTGATAACTACAAAGATGGAAGAAGGGCATGTAGTGAAAAAATCGCTTCTCTAGCATAAACGAGAAAAAAGGGGGAATTACGAACAACAGTTTTAGGAGTTACCCTATCAGCCCAGATTGCATTAAATAGTGCATTATGCCATTTTTTGGGGTTTTCGGAGACCGTTCTCTTGATGATATTGATCAGGTTTTTATTAGTTGATTCTTCCAAACCATTGCCTTGAGGGTAATAGCTGGCAGAGTATTTTAATTTTATTCCTTTATCTAAAGTGAAATCACTCATTTTGAGAGATGAAAAATAGGAAGCATTATCAAATGCTAGGCATTCAGGAATATCGAAATGAGTGATAATATTTGAATTCAGGAAGGATATTACATGGCTGGTATTTACAACTTTTAATGGCGTAGCCTCGGACCATCTGGTGAAATAATCTATGGTTGTTATGATGTATTTATGCTGCTGCGAGGATGTTGGGTTAATTGGGCCTATAATATCGAGGCCCCATTGCTGAAAAGGGGAGTCTACCGAAACTGGTTGCAGCGGGAATGCTGGTTTTTGCACTCGTCCAGATGCCTTTTGACAGATTACACACTTGCGTCATAAGGCATGGGCGTCTTTGAAAAGAGTAGGCAAGTAATAACCTTCTCTTAATACTTTGTGGGAAGTGGTGTCTCCACCAAAATGCCCACCAACTTCCCATGTATGTAATTCCAATAAGACTTTTTCTGCTTCATCTTTTTCAAGACAGTGCATAAGTATTCCATCAAAATTTTGGCAAAACAAAATACCGTTTACCAACTGAAAAGAAGCAGATTTTAATCTCATTACTCTCCTCATTTTTGGATCAAGGTGTCGGGGAGCTGATCCATGCATAATATAAAACTTGATGTCATCGTACCAAGGACTAGTAAGGTTTTGTGCACAGCAGATTTGATTTTGATTGTGTTGATCTTGAATCATATCAGTTTCATTTTTCTTTCCTATAGCTGAATCAACAACCAATTTACATAAACCTTGGCCTCTAACAATTTGTGCTGGGGTAATTTCTATGTCGTATTCTTGTAAGGAGGTGACCCAGTTTGCCCTTTTTTCACCCAGTTCTTTCTGTACTAACAAATTTCTGACATCAGGGTAAGGGACAATGATTTTCGTCCTAGATTTCAGTAAATAAGATCGGAAGTGTTTTACCGCTTTAAAAATAGCATAGGCCTATTGATCTACTGTTGGGTAATTAAGTTTTTCTCCCTTAAAGGCTGAGCTCATAAAGGCAATTGGGACTTCGTTGTTTTCAGCATTCTTTTGGGTTAGAACAGCAGCATAAGACTGATCAGAGGCAAACGTGTAGAGGGTGAAGTCTCGCGAAAAATCAGGGATCATTAGAGAAGGAGCGTCTACTATAGCCTTTTTTATTGAGTCAAAAGCCTAACTTTCTAAAGGTCCCCAATGGTACTGTACATCCTTCTTTATTAAATTTTGTAATGGTTTGACCATTTCTGAAAAGCTAGGGACGAACCTCCTAACAAAGTTTATCTGACCTAAGAAAGATTGCATGGACTTTTTGAAAGAGGGAGGGGGCAGTTTTGAAATGACTTGGGTCCTTTCAGGGTCAATAATCATCCCTTCATTTGATACAACGAATCCGAGGAGCTTACCTTGTTCTACTGCGAAGACAGATTTTTTAAGATTTAAAGAAATGTTGTACTTACGACATCACTGTAGAACAGATCTTAGATGAACTAGATGATCTCATTTATTCTTTGAGAAGATAGTGACATCATCTATATAAACTACTACAGATTGATTGATTAAGCCGTGGAAAGCGATATCCATCGCTCTCTGAAAGGTGGCACCGACATTTATGAGCCCAAAGGGCATCTTCCTATAAGCGTAGGTACCCCATGGAGTATGGAAAGTGGTTTTGAGCTGGTCTGGGGGAGACATAAGGACTTGGTTATACCCTAAAAAACCATCCAGCAGCGATAATCTTTCAGAACCAGATACTTGTTGAAGGATCTGTTCCATGGGAGGAACAGGGTAGTTGTCTTTATCAGACGCTCGATTTAAATTTCGGAAATTGACACATAGTCGGAGTTCACCACTCTTCTTTCTTGCAGGGACAAGATTAGAGACTCATTGTGTATGTCTTACTGGGAAGATTATTTTAGCATTCAAGAGTTTGTTTAATTCTTTCTTGACTGTTGGTTCCAATTTTGGGTGCATCTTTCTTAACTTCTATTGAAAAGGTTGGGTCTGGGGTTTCATGGGAATAATGTGTTGTATGATGTTAGGATAAAAGGTCTTTAGGTCATCGTATGTCCAAGCAAAGACATCTTTAAATTCCTTAAACAAATTAATAAATGCTATCTTTTCTTGTTCAGAACATCCCAACCCCAAATTGATGTGATGTGGGTTATCTTTAGTTCCTTAATTTACTTTTTCATGTGTCAAGGAAGAACTATTCATTTTACAATTCAATTTTCTGAATTTATCGTGAAGATCATCAAATTTTTCTAATCTAACCACAGATTTTGGGATAGAGTTTACCATATCCGATGTAGACTCTGGGGATCTTGGATCTGTTATTACCGTAAAATCGTGAAGGTTTTCGTCGTGGGTGCCTTCATCGATAACTTCTCCTTAGAAATTCTCCTCCAAATGAAAAAAACTGGTGATCTGTTGATCGTCGTCGAAGACTCTCCAATTTGTGATGTTGTCCGGAACGGATGGTCTAAACAACAACTCGACGAAAAACGCATTCGGAGAAAGGCCTTTTGTAGGAAAAAGTTTTGAGGCGACATTAGCTAACAAATCAGCTTCAAAATTATTCAATCTGGGAATAGAATTAATGTTAAACGCAGAAAACTTGTTCATTAAATTCCATACCTCAGTCTGATATCTTTTCAAGTGTGGAGATAAATAGTGGATAGAATTTTTTAACTGTCTAACCACAATTTATGAATCACCAAAGACAGTCAAATTCTGAATCCTCAAATCTAGTGATTTTCTGAGACCTTGTAGGAGTGCCTCGTATTCGGCCGTATTGTTTGTGCATTCAAATTCTAACCAGCAAGTGATTAAAGTTTTGTTACCTGTTGGATCAATGAGCACGCACCCTGCACCAACTCCTTCCTTAGATTTAGATCCATCGAAGTAAAGAGACCAGATTTGATTTTCATCAGGTGCATGTGACCACTGGGAGAAGGTTGTTGATTGTGTGCATGTCATAATTTCGGACTGTTGTTCCGGGTCAGTAATGGTAGAAGTTTCAGCCATGAAATTGCCGAAATAAGTGTCCATCCCCTGTATTTCACGTGAATTGGTGGAAGCAGTGAATGGTTCATTAAGATCATTTAAATTGGTTACTGTGAACTTAATATAACGCTCACGATTTACCTTGATTCTATTAGGCTTTACATTCTCGGGTAGCCACAAGAGAGACCAATCCATTGCAAAATAACCATGTAGTTGTTCGAACCAATCTCTACTTAAAAACAAGCCATATACTTCGTGGATATCAACGACAATAATATCAATAACTTGATGGACTTTAGGATTAGATGATAATCTAATAAGCACATTTTTTAATTCACCTATTACTTTAACACTAGTTCGATCAAGCTGAATAATTTTCAAGCTGGAAGGTTGAACTTTAGCATTAATTTTTTGGCAGACAGACTAAGGAATTACGTTTGACGATGCATCTGAATCTACCATACAGTTATGTACATTCCTATTGAAAATTTCAAAAGTCAACAAAAAGGGTGGGACATTTCTGCGAGTATTAATAGCAGAAGTTTGTTGTTATTTAGTCGCAGCCCCTGAAACTAGTTTATCTACATTTGTTACACTTTTTACTGCAAGGTCTCTTTTATCAGAAGACTCTGGTGTTGTTTTGACAGAGACCTTTTGAGATGTTTTGGGGTTGTTTTCAGCAACTTTGTTGCTGTTCAGATTGTTGTTTTTGTTGTTTTCTGCAATATTTTGCAGCATCTTTTGCAGAAGAAAAGGGAATTTCAATAATTCATAAACAGAAATATTAGCTCTAAGTTTTTTGAGATCCTCAATCAAATCATACTCTAAACTTGGGGCTGCTGAATTCTATTTAGTTTCAATTGATTTAGACTATTTTTGAGGTGCATTAGTTCTGATTTCAGAAGAAGATTTATTTGTTGTCTTGCTCTTGGTATTGTAAGGATGCACTATTTCGAAATTATCTTGAAAAATGCTATCCGAAAAATGTCCAAAAATGTTGGGAGAGGATTCATCCTCTTCCACTATCTCTTGTTCAGCCACGTCTTCAGGAATCTCGGGAGGAATCAAGTTATCATGTGCCTCTAGAATCGTCTGAATAGCAAATTGTAAGCTTTCTAGATTTAGCCCTTCAGAATTTGAGTTAGGCCATTTTGTGGGAAAAGGATTTCTAAAAGGGGGTTTCTAAGGCCCTTTGCTTGAAGAAGCTTCTTCAGCCAATCTTCTCAAATCTATAACCTGATTAGACAACCTTTGAATGACCTTTTGTAATCTTTCTAGATCTGAACTATCTGATTGAGTTTTGTTTTGGGGAGGTCTAGAAAGGATTTCGATTTTCTTCTTGGAGGATGAAGTAGTCTCTGCCTCGTTATAGATATTGTCTTTTAGGCTGAGAATATCTTTCTCGATTTGACTCGCCTCTTTGAAGGCTTCTAACAATGTGGCTTTCTTGGACCTTTTTACCCAAATGGCTATGTTTTGGTGTAAGGCTTTCGTGTATTATGTGATGATAAGATTTTCGGCAGGCATCGAGTCCGTGGGGATTCGATTCTTTAATGTTAGGAACCTTTGATTAAAGTCTTTTATCTTTTCTTTGGGGTTCATATTTAAACTAGAGAGTTCCATGACTAGAAATTCAGGGGATTTGTCATCTCTGAATTTCTCAAGGAAACAGGACTCGAATCTATCCCATGACACGATGGTATGGGGTTGTTGGGAAAAGTACCAGGTAGAGGCATTGCCTTCAAAGGTGTAGGGAAAAATTCTACACACTACGTCTTCGTGTTCAACACTACGGAGCCTAATGGCTAGCATGAATTTTTTGATATGATCCTCAGCAATCTGCTTGGAATCTAGGTCAAATTTAGGGAGCCATTTCTCCGGATGTTTAGGCAAAGGATGTTGGGGCCCAGGTATGGCCACTGCATCTTGATCGACCCAGGGTCTGGTGGGATTGTTCGGATTGGCCATAGGTGTGGGTGGTGTCGAAGGCTGAGATGAGGAACTGCCTTCGTCTGATGATTCTTCTCTAGAAGAAGAAGGAGATGAAGGGGGTGGTGATGGTGGCATACCAGATCCTCCTGCTGCAAGAGTGAGGATGTGATCTGAATCTGTGGGGTTTAGGGTAAGATCCGTACCTTCAAGTTTCTCCCTGATATCGGAGAAGTCTAATGGTTGGTTCAAAGGTCGACCTAGTTGTCTAATACGAGCCAAGGCACTGTGCGTCCTTATGAGGGATTGACAAACAATTTCTTATACGTCGGCCCCTGGGGGGTTTGGAGTTACTGGTTCAACAGTGATCCGTGGATTTTCATTTGATGTGGTTGTTGTTTGAGGGATAATGTTGTCGTCAGAACGACTTCTAGTTACTATAGGTGAGCAATTATGTGGGGGAGGAGTCTTGGGACCTCCTTGTGCCATTAATAGTATTCAGGCCATCCTTCTAGCGCCATTTGTTGACGGGTGATATTGACCGCTCATCAACTAGAAGAGTGAATCCAGTCCAGGGTTGTCTAATTAACCCAAGCTGTTTGGATTAATTCACTCTGACAGGTTTAATGGCTCTGTTGGCCAATCTAAATTCCTTAAGGAAGCGAAAAATAACTAAAAGAAATGCAATAAATTACTAAATAATAATCGTTGAAATATATATGTACATCTAAATATATGTTTGCAGTTTATCTAATTAATATTTATATAATAGTTCTATTTATCATATATACAACATATACAAATAATGAATTTTAATCTGAACTCATAGAAAATCAAATGTTTAATGGTTCTTTTCGATGAAAGTAGTAAAGAAAGCGAAAATACTATTTTCTTTTTTTCTATTTGTTTTCTTGTTTGTATGCATTCATAAAATCAAATATTAAACTACTTAATTAAATAGAAAGATATAGGTAGTGAAAATTACACTATATATAAAAACTTCTATAATAAGCAAGCAAATGAAATAAAAGAACAGACTAACCTATTAATGCATCCAACGTCTATACAATAGAGAATATCCAGCCACCTTATTCGAGGAGTAAACCTGCAACGAATCTTAACATCGCTCCAAATAAACATGAAACGATATGATGGAAAATGAGTTTTGATAACAAAATGTATAATGGAGACAATCACGGTGATCTTATGATTTACAAGTAACTACAGTGACATAAATCTTCTTGTAAGAACTTGTATTTAAACATTCAACAGAAAATTAGAGATAAGTCTCATAATTTAAATTGAATCGATGACCACCCTATATTGTATCTAAAACATGACATATGGACAACATGTAATAATGAATTATTTCAACTTATAATAAATAATGAAGACAAAAGAAATCACCATCTATTATCACATCGAGATAAACAGAACTTAAACTAAAACATCATACACAAAAGCTAAAGTTGTAATATGCATTATGTTCCATTCAAGTCTGTGTGTAATTGTCCATACTTCAGCCCCAGGCCAATATGCCTTTGTTTACAAAAATGATAGGTTTATAAAGGCCTCAAGAAAGATAATCGTTTATGTTCCTGAGATCAAATATTTATTTCAAAAATAAAGGGGGATGCAACCACCCTGATTCTACTAAATACTCCAAAACTAATAACATTTCATTTTTGTTCATTCAAAATACATCATAGATATGACTGGAAGGTCTTAAGAGTGCCTCAGATCAATTTTGAAATCATCGACCCCTGAATATCCTGAAAGAAAAGGAAAATAGAAAGATTTCAGATATGTTTTCTGTCATTAATTTACATAATTCGAATTAACATAATTGGCTACATAATCTTGTAGTTATTTTAGTAAAATGAAATCCAATTTATTGAAAGAACAAGGCAATATAGTTTCAAAAAATAGTGTTATTTTAAGATAAAGAATCATACCTCCAAATATGAGATCAAATCGTATCAGACAACCTTGGAATTCACAATGGTTGTTGCAGCCTCAACATTTTTAAATATTACATTGCCTGTAGGTTTATTTGAATTTTTTACAGTCATTAGGATGTATAACTTGTTTACGGGCCTGCTCTATAACCTTTTGATCGAGAAAGGGTTTGTTGTAGGAGGCTGAGCCACGGGCCTGAGTAGGTGAGAAGGGTACTGTAGCAAGGTCTGTAGCAGTTTAAAACAAAAAAAAATGCTCATCTTTCCCGAAACAAAAATTCTGAGAAATTTACCTCCAAAGGTTGAGGCATATCACTACAATGGTCCATTTTTTGGAGAAACTGCTCACGATGAAGATAAAATGGCTCATTTCAGTTCTCATTTTTAAAGGGTTTGTTCTAATTCGCAACGGTTTTCTCAGAATATCTCCCGCAAAATCGTGTCTCTAGCAAGCAAAAAAAACCGATATTAAACTCTGCTAACAAAAGTGTAAAACTTCAAGGATTGTAGGGAGTCCTATAGCTTGACTCAAGAAATCTTCTATTACCTTAAGTTGAACATCACCTACCTTATCCCTATACCCATCAAAGGAGAAAGTGAATTCTTGGGCAACTTGTAAATTGAAACCCTGAAACTTCCTAATGAAAACGAGCCAACCACTTCTCTCCAAATCTTCTCTGGCATCGTCATACAAGAGCAGAGTTTGGATGTTGTTTGGTTCAACTCTCACAACAAGAGCCATGATGGATGAGAGGGTAAGAAATCAAACACAGCACACAGAGACGGTTTGCAAGACAGTCCAGAGCCATAACCCGAGCCCGTGAAATTTCAATAGTGAGCAGTGAATGAACATAAACTCTAACGATTAGATGGGTGTTTTAATTGAAATGTATGCGAAGAGGGTTTGCAAAGCCCAAGGCCAGTCTTAGGAATGATGTTTGCCTGTAAATTGTAACGCCACCTTTGCATCTAGTATGATTCTAGGACCAAAGCATTAAAATGGAAATAAGTCTGTGCATCATGGATTCTATCACAAGGTTTGGGTGAGTCGAAAATCCAAGACTTAGCAAAAGAAATGTAAAGCCGAGAACCAAACAAAACCATACCAAAAATCAAACTGTGGGGGTCCTTTGATTCATGTAACCATCTATATCTAAGCATGTTGAAAGGATCGAAACAAAGAGAGTGACTCTTCATGGCAAGGAACCAACTTCATTAATAAATTGTATGAACAAATTTCCTTTGACGATATTTTAGAACAGAAAGGTAACACAGTTGCAAATTTTCATGCTTCGTATTCATGCTTCCATTCATGAACGAAGCATGAAAGAAAATAATAGTAAAAAGAGACAACTTACAACTGTTGTTTCGAAAATTGCATCATAAAGAGTAATAAAAACAAATGACTCCAGTTAGGCAGCTATGTAGATCAATTAATTGATATAAAAAATTAAAAATATATTGCGCTGCCAACAGAATTTCATCCTGGTCAAACAGTCTTTCTAAGGGAATCATGCCTCTAGGAATATGTTTGTTCTTAAGCATGAGCATATGGTGGTTTACGATCTTGTCTTGGAATTTTTTTGGGTTCTCTCCTTCTTGCATAACCCAAGCAGGATCATTTTGGTTTTCTTGATCTATGTGAGTTTCAGAAAACTCATCAATCATCTCTAGAAATAGTTTAATTTGTTCGTCATCCTCGAACACCTTCCAGTGTTGAACATTTTTCGAGATCGAGGGTTTGTGTCTCATCTCGATGTAATACTTGAGTTTCAAGACAGTGGGTGGTATGAAGGTCGCAGTAGCCTTGGCCAAGGAATCGTCTTGTTGGTTCTCCATTCTGGGAATAGAGTGTATGTTAAAATACGAGAATAAATTCTCTATAATATCCCAGGTGCAATTCCTGTATGATCTCAGCCTTGGGTGTTTAGCTTGATACTGTTGTTTCACTTGTTTTACAATAATCTTCGTGTCACCATAAATTATTAGATGTTCAATTTTTAACTTCTTCGCAGCTTCTAATCCCAACACCAGAGCTTCATATTCACAAACATTATTTGTATAATCGATATCCCATTGTAATATATAAGATAAGGGAATAACATACTCATCACCTGGTGCCACGAATAAAACTCCAACTCCTTCTCCTTCGCAGGATGACACACCATCGAAGAACATTTTCCACATTCCTTCTCTACTATTTACATTTTTCTTTGTTATTTCTATTTTTTTATTTTCTTCTTCTTTACATTCTTCGAAATCGTCATCTATAGATAATATACAATTCCCTAAGTCCTGATTAGCAATATAGACCGGGTAATTATTGGGGTTTTGGGGGTCACTTACAGTATACGCCAGTCTAGTTTCTCTGTACAATCATGTGAACTGTCCACCGAAAATCGAGATCGTAGCGTAAGTCATGTCCAGTTGAACATCCTCCTTATTTGGTGCCCCAAGACCTAGATAGAAGCATGTCATATTTGGCAGGGACGTTAGCAACGACCACATTCATAAGGATACTTTTTACAGGGATCTGAGCAATATTTACTACCAAATCTTTAATCATGCTTGCACACTTAACTTTTCTAGAATCAAACGACTACAGGTCTTGATAAGGTCTAGGAATTTTGAGGCCTAACTTCTCCATGATAATTTTAGGCATTAAATTATGAGAGGCCCCAGAATCTAACATACAATTGTGGAGTAAAAGGTCATGAACATTTAAGGTAATATAAAATGGAGCAATAGAATCCTTAGTGTTTTCAATGTGTGGACCGAACATGATTGCAGGTCTTTAATCCTGCAGGTTAAGAACATCTGCATGACATTCAGCATCAGAAAAATTTATCACTTTAGCAATTTGCTTTTTATAAATCGGGTTTTTTGCAAGTTCAACCAGAGGCATGGGGATTTTAATTTTATTAAGTTCATTTTCTAAACTGAAACCTCCAATTGTTTTTTCAATTTCTCTGGTTGGAATTTATGCTTCTGTATTTTTTGGTTTTTTAGTTTGCGTTGTTCCTGTTTCAACTGGTTTTGTTCGGGAAACTTGTGTTTCAATTGGTGGTTTAGTAACTGTTGCCTCATTCATTTTACTTCGCGAAAAAATATTTTTTGGTGTAACATTCGTAGGATTTTTTTCTCTGGGCCTTAAATCACACTTTTGTTGGAGTTTGACCATTATTGAGTCGGGGAACCCTTGATAAGTAGATTCTCCCATATTATTAATGCTTTCCTCATTATTAAACATGGATTCTAGGTCTAAAGACTTCTCATAATCCTGTATGGTTAAATGTGGCTCAAGATCATCATCTCTAAGGTTGTTCAGATCTTCTTCTAACTCCTCATAATTTTGCATATCATCCCTCTACATAAAATTTTCAGTTTTAAACGGGGCTTCGATCTTTTGATCTTCATTTTGTATTTGTCTTTGTTGCATCTGGGGGTTAGGGTTTCTCTTGAACTGATTCCTAACATAAGTATCAGGTTTGGCTTGATCTAATTCCATTCTGGATATCTTGTTTCATAAATCTTTAATTATCTTGGCCATCTCATCCATTTTATCTTCTGCAAACTTCCCAGATCTAGATGGTCTTGCTTGTTCTTTGAAATGCCTAGGTTCTCTGGTTCCTATCTCAACCTTATTTTTTAATTTCCTGGATGCCATCATATTAGATTCAATTTCTATGGAATCATCTTGCATTCCTGCTAGAGTGGCAGATATTCTTTCTCTTAAGAGGAGGGAAAAGTCAGGTTCAAAAGCTCCTGCAAAAGTTACTTTTGTCGCAAGTTGAGAAGGTTTGACTTCAGCTGGGATTTTGTTATACAGTTTGTTGAACCTATGAGTAAATTCAAGGACTAATTCAAAATTTTGTTTTCTTGAAGCCCCAAATTTAGTCAAATAATAAAGATGGTCCTTCTTCTCTCCCCATTGTCTTAAGAAGGCATTTTCTAGATCACCATATGACTGTATGGAACCTACCGAGAGTCCTCTGAACTAGGTCCTCACCTGTCCTTCAAAGGTTTATACTAATAACCTTGAGTAAACATCCTCGTGTTCGATGCCAAGGATATCAGCAAACTGATCAAAAAAGGATATGTGTTCAGTTGCGGTTAAATATCCTTATCCCATGAATTTTGGTAGATTTTTCATATAATTTTTGGGAAAATCATGAAGGACGATAGGGAGGACCAAGGGAGCATATCTGGAATCTACCTTGGCAAATATTCTAGAGGTGGAGCTTTTCCTTGACCTTGTCCACCTGCTACTCTACCTCTGGCGCCACCAACACCAGCCATTGGAAGTCTAGGAGACGAACTTCGGGAGCTAAAGAAGAGATTTTCAAAAACTTTGAGGGACTGAAGTGGCAACCTTTTGAATGCTTCAGGGTGTGGTGAAGGAGATGGAAAATATATATGAGGAGGAAAAGGAAAACTTGGGCTGGTTTCCTCAGATTTACAAGATGTATATATAGGAAAGACGATCGGGGATGAATTTTGGGTATAAAGAGTACTCTTCAGAGTTCCGTGAAACTGAAACCTTCACTTCAAGAAAGGAGAGGCCCGGAAGAGTGTCAACAATGACATGTATTGAATGGGATCCTTTGTTCTCGTTGGTAAAAGTACATGTCAATTCAATCTCAACCTTTATCTTGGGAACGTTCACCTTTGGAGTTTCGAGTTTAGCCACACGTTCACTAGTTGATGCCTCTACAGAATGAATCTGTTTAAAACTTTCGTTAGGGTTTAGTTATTCAATTGGAACCTTAGAATTAACTTGTGTCACTTTGGGTTGATATACTTTACCTGTTGATGCAGCAGTAGATTTCAGGTATCCCTTTGGTTTCAACAACTTTTTGGGATCTAACACTAGTGTGGTCTGCTTATCGTCTGGATTTTTTTTGGTATTCTTTCGACCAAATGTCATTTTTGTCTACGGTGGAGTCACCAAGTGAAAAATAAAAATAAGCCTTACTTATGTATTCAATCTTTGTTCACCATCAAAGATAGAAATTTACCTTGTCGTTTTCCCAGGGAAAAAAACTTTGTTTCTTCGTCCCCGGTAACGGTGCCAAAAAGATGTTGTGCCTAGGATTAAACTTAAGGATCAATGAGTAATGTTAGACATCATGAGTGTTTAATGAGGATGTTTTAAAAGAATGTTTTTTCTACCTTTAGTTATATAAAAAACGATCCTTAAATGAAATTAATAATAGGATGGTACAGAGGTTGTATTTCGTTGTCTGAGTCACAATTGTAATATCAAATGGTGTGAAGAAAACTTACAAAATTGTTAAACAAAGTTAGGCATCCATTGAAAATGAGTCTCACCTTGTTTTTAGTAAAAGAAAGATAGAGCACGCACCCTTGAACAGGATATGAAATGTACTAATTCAAATAGCTTGCAGGTCTTGCTTTACTTATAGTAAATACAGAGGAAAAATTGCTTACTTGATGAATTGTTGATATAATTTGATTACAGTAGTTGTGATACTAAATTGCAATCAATCACTTATCAAGGAATTACATAAGGAAATTCAAATATTTGGAAATATAGAAGAAACACACAACTCAAACTGAATGAAAATTAGAATCGTTGTCTGCACTTGTATTAATACTCAAAAAAGGAGAGTTTTCTCTACTACATTCGGCAAGAAGCAGCCTTGTATAGATATTGAATCTATGTATTTATACAAAAACTGTCACAACTCAAAATGGTTGGACTTCTTACAATAAAAAAGGCATATATTTGAATAATACAATAGTATGTAAAATCTGATTAGCTCTGCTGGCATTCTCCTCTATTTCTTCATCTGCTTGGAAAAAATACCTCTTTTCTTTAGTCCTTTAGGCTGGACACAGCTGTCGTCTGGTCTCCTTAATAATTTGACATACTGTCATGGTCATTTTTATATGTTTCCATCTGTCCCTCCAGATATGTTTAGCAATGCAATGAGACATAGTCGGGATTAGGGAGGAATGACAATCAGATGAGTAGCACTGCATGGCTCGTCAAGGAATGTATAACGGGCATAAGAAAAAGTAATTGTTTGTGGGAAGGATGACAATGAAATAGGTGTATGGTGATGAATTAGGGATAAGTGAAGATTATAATGTGAATGAATGATATAAGTGGCTCTAGGAAGGTGAAAGGTAGGGAGGGTAAAAATAAAGGGCATTGTGCATATCTCCTTATTTGCTTCCAGCTGTGCTTTCTTTCCCATGTTCAATACATTGGTTGCATCTATTCAATAATTCCACTACGAACTTTGAGGGCTCAATTGTTTCATTTACCTCAAAAGTGAACAATCTTCTTGTTGGCCCTTGACCAAGTTTTGGGATAACCTTGGTCATTTTTGACCTATTTTGGCACTTCGACAGCCAGTCAAAGAAGACGCACAAGACGAAGCAGAGATCACGGGATCTCGGCCCACTTTAGGTCCTTTTTGGGTTTTTGGAATAATGTAACGAGAAAGGGATGTCATCCCATGGGTTTACCCACGCTTAGGCCCACTTTTGTAATGTATAAATAGATATCTAGGTATCTATCGGAGGATATAGAGAGATAGAGGTGTATGTGATGTAAGCTAAGTGTTGGTAGATTTTGTAAGGGCTTTGTGCATGATCGTAAAAGGCTTGTAGAGCTAAGTACAAGTCTATGTAAGAAGGTATAGAAGGCTTTGTGCTATAGTGCAAGGAAGAAGGATCTAGCAAGCTGCGCAGATCTTCTATCCTGTTTGCAGTAGGGTTTTTGGTGGCTCAGTGTTGTAACCAATTGAAGATGATAATAAAGAAGAAGAGTTGGTGGATGTAGCCCCAGGGTGGGGGTGAACCACGTAAATATGTGTGTTGTGCTTTGTGCTTTGATTTGATATGTTTATCTATGCTTTTGCTAAGTGCTTTGATGTATTTGGATAGATCTACTTATGCTTTGCACTTCTTAGGTGTGTGTGAATGTTAGATCTGACATGTATGAAGATGCTTAGTGTTGATCTATTAGATCTGATCTATTTATTGTTGCTAAGTGTTGGAATACCTTAGATCTAAGTGAATGTTGTGATGCTCTGTGCTATCTGTAAAGTATAACAAGGGTCGAATACTAATGAATGATCGATGCTAAGTGCTCTATAAGCGATATAATCACAGATCTGTGTCCCAGCTAAGGTTGCATACACTTGAGTCTTGCAACCAACCCTACCTCTACCTTAGGTGAGCCTTCATATGCTTCACAGGTGTTGTTGAAAGGGCCGGTAGTTAGGGTTTTGTCAGTACGTTGTTGTAGCGTTGAACCCTGGGTCTTCCCCTGTGCCAACAAACGGTTCTGTTGTTTGGACCTGAAACTATGATTGTTGGGAACTAAGGAAGAAGAAGCTTTGTGCAAAGATTCATCCTGAAACTGTGAAAGGTTTGTGCATGGATCTATGCCCTAGTGCGTAGTATTCTACTTGATCTAAAAAGCCTTGTGCCAAGAAAGGAAGGACAGATCTGAAGAAAAGTAGCAAGATCTGAACGCTTTGTGCTCTAAGAAAAGTAAAAGTGGAAGTTTTTGAAGAAAAGAGGTAAGATATGTAAGCTCTGTGCTCTAAGAAAGGTAAGAATAGTTAAAATATCTTAGATCTGGAAGCTTTGTGCTCTATAGAACTAAGATAAGTGGAATTTTTTTGTTTCTAGAGCATGGATCTAGGTATGATTGATAGATTCTGTCCTAGCTTGAAAACTAGAGCATTAATAGATGAAAGAAAGTTTGATATGAATATATCTTATCAAAATAGTGATAGATATGCTATACATATGCATAGAAAGAATGTTTGGACTAACAAATGGATGCAGGATCCTAGAAATATTTTTTTTTAGAATAGCTACCACGATCCTAGTGTACAGTACAAAAGAGGTTGAGGATCATTTAAAAGAAAGAGAGGATTAACCCCATTTTACAGTTGCAGAAAACCAGGCCATATAGCTAAGGAATGCCTTGGTGGAAGACCTAGTTGTCTCTGTTGCAAAGCCTTGGACCATGAAGTGTTGGATTGCCCTAGAATGATTGCTAAGCTTGAAGGAATGAATCTGAATGAGAAAAATATTAAAGAAGATTATGAAATAATAGAACCCAAGAAAGAATCAGAGAAGATGTTACTACAGATGCAAGACACCTTGAATGACCACCAACATGTTCAATTATCCAAGGTCTTTAAGGAAAAAGAATGCATCGAGATAAGAATAGGAGACTTCGACATTGATTGTGTTCTGGATGAAGAGATAGAGATGAATATTATGACAGAGAGAACTTGGGAAGCTATAGGGAGGCCTACTATGATTCCTTCATTAGGAGGAATAGGGTTATTCAGAGGGAAACTGGTAAACCTAAGTGGAAGGCTCACTCAAATATATATGAATGCTAATGGAAATTCGACAAAGGAAGATTTTGAGATTATC
>JASDQU010101130.1:182342-194107 GCA_032191745.1 Picea mariana | reverse complement strand
TCAATTTCTATGGAATCATCTTGCATTCCTGCTAGAGTGGCAAATATTCTTTCTCTTAAGAGGAGGGAAAAGTCAGGTTCAAAATCTCCTGCAAAAGTTACTTTTGTCGCAAGTTGAGAAGGTTTGACTTCAGCTGGGATTTTGTTATACAGTTTGTTGAACCTATGAGTAAATTCAAGGACTGATTCAAAATTTTGTTTTCTTGAAGCCCCGAATTTGGTCAAATAATAAAGATGGTCCTTCTTCTCTCCCCATTGTCTTAAGAAGGCATTTTCTAGATCATCATATGACCGTATGGAACCTACCGGGAGTCCTCTGAACTAGGTCCTCACCTGTCCTTCAAATTTTTATACTAATAACCTTGAGTAAACATCCTCGTGTTCGATGCCAAGGATATCAACAAACTGATCAAAAAAGGCTATGTGTTCAGTTGTGGTTAAATATCCTTATCCCATGAATTTTGGTAGGTTTTTCATATAATTTTTGGGCAAATCATGAAGGATGACAGGGAGGACCAAGGGAGCATATCTGGAAGCTACCTTGGCAAATATTCTAGAGCTGGATCTTGTCCTTGACCTTGTCCACCTGCTACTCTACCTCTGGTGCCACCAACACTAGCCATTGGAAGTCTAGGAGACAAACTTCGGGAGCTAAAGAAGATATTTTCAAAAACTTTGAGGGACTGAAGTGGCGACCTTTTGAATGCTTCAGGGTGTGGTGAAGGAAGTTTCAAAAAAAGACCGTTAGGAGATCGAAAATCTATATGAGGAAAAGGAAAACTTGGGCTGGTTTCCTCAGATTTACAAGATGTATATATAGGAAAGACGATCGAGGATGAATTTTGGGTATAAAGAGTACTCTTCAAAGTTCCATGAAACTGAAACCTTCACTTCGGAAAAGGAGAGACCCGGAAGAGTGTCAACAATGACAGGTATTGAATGGGATCCTTTGTTCTCATTGGTAAAAGTATATGTCAATTCAATCTCAACCTTTATCTTGGGAACGTTCACCTTTGGAGTTTCGAGTTTAGCCACACGTTCACTAGTTGATGCCTCTACAGAATGAATCTGTTTAAAACTTTTGTTAGGGGTTAGTTATTCAATTGGAACCTTAGAATTAACTTGTGTCACTTTGGGTTGATATACTTTACCTGCTGATGCAGCAGTAGATTTGAGGTATCCCTTTGGTTTCAACAACTTTTTGGGATCTGACACTAGTGTGGTCTGCTTATCGTCTGAATTTTTTCTGGTATTCTTTCGACCGAATGTCATTTTTTTCTATGGTGGAGTCGCCAAGTGAAAAATAAAAATAAGCCTTACTTATGTATTCAATCTTTTTTCACCATCAAAGATAGAAATTTACCTTGTCGTTTTCCCAGGGAAAAAAACTTTGTTTCTTCATCCCCGGTAGTGGCACCAAAAAGATGTTGTGCCTAGGATTAAACTTAAGGATCAATGAGTAATGTCAGACATCATGAGTGTTTAATGAGGATGTTTTAAAAAAATGTTTTTTCTACCTTTAGTTATATAAGAAACGATCCTTAAATGAAATTAATAATAGGACGGTACAGAGGTTGTATTTCGTTGTCTGAGTCACAATTGTAATATCAAATGGTGTGAAGAAAACTTACAAAACTGTTAAACAAAGTTAGGCATCCATTGAAAATGAGTCTCACCTTGTTTGTAGTAAAATAAAGATAGAGCACGCACCCTTGAACAGGATATGAAATGTAGTAATTCAAATAGCTTGCAGGTCTTGCTTTACTTATAGTAAATACAGAGGAAAAATTGCTTACTTAATGAATTGTTGATATAATTTGATTACAGTAGTTGTGATACTAAATTGAAATCAATCACTTATCAAGGAATTACATAAGGAAATTCAAAGATTTGGAAATATAGAAGAAACACACAACTCAAACTGAATGAAAATTAGAATCGTTGTCTGCACTTGTATTAATACTCAAAAAAGGAGAGTTTTCTCTATTACATCTGGCAAGAAGCAGCCTTGTATAGATCTTGAATCTATGTATTTATACAAAAACTGTCACAAATCAAAACGGTTGGACTTCTTACAATAAAAAAAGCATATATTTGAATAATACAACAGTATGTAAAATCTGATTAGCTCCGTTGGCATTCTCCTCTGTTTCTTCATCTGCTTGGAAAAAATGCCTCTTTTCTTTAGTCCTTTAGGGTGGACACAGCTGTCGTTTGGTCTCCTTAATAATTCGACATAATGTCCTGGCCATTTTTATATGTTGCCATCTATCCCTCCATATATGTTTAGCAATACAATGAGACACAATCGGGATCAAGGAGGAATGACAATCAGATGAGTAGCACTGCATGGCTCGTCAAGGAATGTATAACGGGCATAAGAAAAAGTAATCGTTTGTGGGAAGGATGACAATGAAATAGATGTATGGTGATGAATTAGGGATAAGTGAAGATTATAATGTGAATGAATGATATAAGTGGCTCTAGGAAGGTGAAAGGTAGGGAGGGTAAAAATAAAGGGCATTGTGCATGTCTCCTTATTTGCTTCCAGCTGTGCTTGCTTTCCCATGTTCAATACATTGGTTGCATCTATTCAATAATTCCACTATGAACTTTGAGGGATCAATTGTTTCATTTACCTCAAAAGTGAACAATCTCCTTGTTGGCCCTTGACCAAGTTTTGGGATAACCTTGGTCATTTTTGACCTAGTTTGGCACTTCGAAAGCCAGTCAAAGAAGACGCGCAAGACAAAGCAGAGATCATGGGATCTCAGCTCACTTCAGGTCCTTTTTGGTTTTTTGGGATAATGTAATGAGAAAGGGATGTCGGCTTGTGGGTTTACCCATACTTAGGCCCATTTTTGTAATGTATAAATAGATATCTAGGTATCTATCGGAGGATATAGAGAGATAGAGGTGTATGTGATGTAAGCTAAGTGTTGATAGATTTTGTAAGGGCTTTGTGCATGATCGTAAAAGGCTTGTAGAGCTAAGTACAAGTCTCTGTAAGAAGGTATAGAAGGCTTTGTGCTATAGTGCAAGGAAGAAGGATCTAGCGAGCTGCGCATATCTTCTATCCTGTGCGCAGTAGGGTTTTTGGTGGCTCTGTGTTGTAACCAATTGAAGATGCTAATAAAGAAGAAGAGTTGGTGGATGTATCCCCAAGGTGGGGGTGAACCACGTAAATCTGTGTGTTGTGCTTTGTGCTTTGATTTGATATGTTTATCTATGTTTTTACTAAGTGCTTTGATGTATTTGGATAGATCTACTTATGCTTTGTGCTTCTTAGGTGTGTGTGAATGTTAGATCTGACATGTATGAAGATGCTTAGTGTTGATCTATTGGATCTGATCTATTTATTGTTGCTAAGTGTTGGAATACCTTAGATCTAAGTGAATGTTGTGATGCTCTGTGCTATCTGCAAAGTATAACAAGGGTCGAATACTAATGAATGATCGATGCTAAGTGCTCTATAAGCGATATAATCACAGATCTGTGTCCCAGCTAAGGTTGCACACACTTAAGTCTTGCAACCAACCCTACCTCTACCTCAGGTGAGACTTCATATGCTTTGCAGGTGTTGTCGAAAGGGCCGGTAGTTAGGGTTTTGTCAATGCGTTGTTGTAGCGTTGAACCCTGGGTCTTCCCCTGTGCCAACAAATGGTTCTGTTGCCTGGACCTAAAACTGTGATTGCTGGGAACTAAGGAAGAAGAAGCTTTGTGCAAAGATTCATCCTAAAACTGTGAAAGCTCTGTGTGTGGATATGTGCCCTAGTGCGCATTATTCTACTTGATCTAAAAAGACTTGTGCCAATAAAGGAAGGACAGATCTGAAGAAAAGTAGCAAGATCTGAACGCTTTATGCTCTAAGAAAAGTAAAAGTGGAAGTTTCTAAAGAAAAGAGGTAAGATATGTAAGCTCTGTGCTCTAAGAAAGTTAAGAATAGTTAAAATATCTTAGATATGGAATATTTGTGCTCTATAGAAGTAAGATAAGTGGAAATTTTTGTTTCTAGAGCATGGATCTAGGTATGATTGATAGATTATGTCCTAGCTTGAAAACTAGAGCCTTAATAGATGAAATAAAGTTTGATATGAATAGATCTTATCAGAATAGTGATAGATATGTTATACCTATGCATAGAAAGAATGTTTGGACTAACAAATGGATGCAGGATCCTAGAAATAATTTTTTCAGACTAGCTACCACGATCCTAGTGTGCAGTACAGAAGAGGTTGAGGATCATTCAAAAGAAAGAGAGGATTAACCCCATTTTACAGTTGCAGAAAACCAGGCCATCTAGCTAAGGAATGCCTTGGTGGAAGACCTAGTTGTCTCTGTTGCAAAGCCTTGAACCATGAAGTGTTGGATTGCCCTAGAATGATTGCTAAGCTTGAAGGAATGAATCTAAACGAGGAAAACCTTAAAGAAGATTATGAAATAATAGAACCCCAGAAAGAATCAGAGAAGATGTTACTACAGATGCAAGACACCTTGAATGACCACCAACATGTTAAATTATCCGAGGTCTTTAAAGAAAAAGAATGCATCAAGGTAAGAATAGGAGACTTCGACATTGACTGTGTTCTGGATGAAGAGACACAGATGAATATTATGACAGAGAACATTTGGGAAGATATAGGGAGGCCTGCTATGATTCCTTCCTTAGGAGGAATAGGGTTATTCAGAGGGAAACTAATAAACCTAAGTGGAAGGCTCACTCAAATATCTATGAATGCTAATGGAACTTCGACAAAGGAAGATTTTGAGATTATCAAATTTATTGAGGACAGCGCCTCGTTTACTATGTTACTTGGGAAACCTTGGATTGATAGAGATCAAGCTGAACAAAAGAAAGAAAAAGAACTTTTGGGGCAGAAGCAACAAGAACTAAAAGATTTCATGACTAGAAGGATCGCACAGTTGATTGAAGAGAAGAAGAACAGATTGAAACTACTTAGTACTAGAAACCTAGATGTCGAAGCTGCAAGAGCATTAGAGGACTCACAAACAATTGAAGTACCTATCCTAGACAAAGAAGAAATATTACCCCTGAGTCCTAGGAGAGAACCTCAACAACGCGAAGTGACTATGTCCAAGGAAAATAAGAATCAGAACGGGAAAAGAACCACTGAAACGAAGCTCACTGGGAAGAAGGCTAGAAAGATGAGTAAGAAGAAGGTTAAGATTGAAAAGTTACAGTAGGTACCAGGGGGTACCTCGTAGAAAGAAACTTTGCAAAATTGGAGCTTCGTCGGGATATCAGAATAGCGACATGGATCACTTCGCCATGGCAAAGAAATATAGTCGTTGGAGGCCGATATATCCATTCGACTACCCCTCCAAAAGGGTCGAAAAGCATTGATGGCTCACCACTAGACCGTTGGACCATGGCATAATGGACAGAACAAGAATTAAGGAGGCTCATACCCATTGCAAAGCAAACCATTGCCAAGATCACCTATATATATCATCGCGCCATACACAAAGAACACTTTTTCTAACTGAGAATTTGAAGCTCGCAGACTAGAAAGTGTATACAGTGATCATCGTGCCCTTGTTGTTCATTCCTATGCAGTGTTTCAGATCATTGTGACCCCAATAATTTTGCCAAGCGCGTATGTCCGACGAGCTCACCGTCGTCGAAGAATTCATAACAGAAGTTCTGCTTGATTTAATGACTAAGAGAGTCATGTCGAAGAGAAGAGTATCTACATGTGCTCAAGCATCATCGACGAGAAGACTAGCAGCCTCTCCATCCACTGCTCGAGCCGGACTATCCCGCCAGGCCGATGAGAACCATACTAAACACAGAGACAATATCGTGAATGCCAAGCTGATCCCGAGCATTATACCTGCCTACTTACCCCCTCTAAGCGGTGCCATTAACCGAGATAGTGTGCCCAGAGAGTTTGAATATGCTTTGGTCACGGCGTACCTCCCGAAAGGGATATGCATAGTTCGCACCGACCAGGATAATATCGTAGCATTGAAGTTTAGTGACTTCAACCTGGGTGACAGGAAGGCTTACAGCATGCTCGCCCCATACAAGTATCTGACCTGAACTAAAGGCAAGAACTCAAATATCATTCCACAGTCATGCACCCAGAACCTCGCGCAGTCCACACTGCTCAATGTGATGAAGATCTCGCACTTCGAATGACATCAGAAGGTGAATGCATGTGTAAAGTTATTTCTATCCTGCTACCACAAAGGATACTTATGGTTGAACCACCGCATCACTGTGGCTCCAACCTTGATCAATCGGATCACAGGGCTGAGCATGCAGGGCCCTGACCCATAGGATTTTTACCCTGGAAAGACCTCAAACCGAGCACTAGCACAGAGAATTAAAGAAGGGAATGCGAGGTTACAAGGTAGCCTCTATTCAGAGCGGCGCAGTGTGCCTTGCATGTTAGTTGATCGCGGGCAAGCTAGTTCGCAAGAACTAGCCCACCCAAGTGACTGGATTCGTAATAGACCTAACATGGAAAGTGCACAAAAGGACTTCAAATGAATTGGGCGAAGTACTTGGTAAACCAACTGGAACTAGACTACAGGGAAGCACAATCCTAAGGATACAAGTTCCACTTCAGTTGGCTTCTCATCCTGATTGCATTCGTCGCATGGGAGCTACCAGAAGGTGTGACCTTCCTGGACATCAAACCCTTCGAACCTTTGGCTGCGAAGTTCAGTACCTTGTGGTACTCAAATGATATGAATAAACAGTGGCAATCCAATGACATATTCCATGCTTACTACAACCAGTTGAAGCTCGCCATCCAGTTCGAGCCTCGTATGACCCCGAATACCCTCCACAGGTTTCGGCCCTTAATGAAGTTCAGCATAGACCGCCACTTCATTTATATAACAATGCGCACTGATGAGCACAAGCAGCAGTTGTAGTCATATTACAAGTTGGCTGAGGAAGATATCGAAGAAATCACCAAGGACTAGTCAGCAAACCTTCTCATTCCAGCGAACCCCGTGGAGTTGTCTGATATTGATAGCCCAGAAACTGTGTCGGATACACCAAGACCAAGCAAGGCAAAGAAGCCTGAAGAGGTTCACGATGTAGACAGTACATATGTAAGGACTGCCTCTATCACACCAGAAGAAGAGGGTGATGGCGAAGAAATTGAAAAACAGAAAGGTGAAGTACCACCGCCTAGGGACGAAGAGGACTCGTCGAAGAAAAGAAAGGTTTCGCCTCCGAAATCTTCCTCCCAGAAGAAACCTAGAACCCCTGTAACCAAGATGCGAACTACCCTCACATTGGCTGATTTTAATTTCATCATTGCAGCTGTCGGTGATTCTTCACAGAAGATATTAGAGAAGCAGGAGGTGAAGCAAGAGCATATGTATAGTTGTATCGAGCTTGAACTCCAAGGAGTGCAGCAGGCACTCTAGTCTAGCTGCGTAGTCTCCACTGCACCTCTGACAGCAGGAACAGTAGAACCAGGAGATGATCCAGCTCAACTCCACCAGATTGTTGATATGGTCAAAGCTTGCCTTCGACGAGCTCAAGAAGACACATCGCAAGCCACCCAGTCTTTGACACAAGTACAAAGTGCACTTGTAGAGCCACAGGGCAACGCAGAACGGGAGAAGCTTGCCCTGCAAGAGAAATGGGATGAGGAAAAAGTAGAGTTACAGCAGAGCAAGGAGCAGTTGATCGCGGAACATCTAGAAATGAAGGAACAGGTCAACAGAGCACTTCGTTCTGTGGCCGTCATAGAAGTCAGAACTGAAGAATGAGTTCCACAACAGGTGGCACAGCTTGAAGAAGTGATCCAGCATATTCAATAACACATCACAAATCTGGAACTTTGCACTGTGCCTGAGACCCCTCAAGAAGTAAGAGACCTACGGGAAGCAACTTCCCACAACACAGTTGGCAAATTAAAATCTCTTGCTTTGGAATGAAAGAAGTTGAGCTCTAGGAGTGCTCAAACTTATGAGAACCTCACAGAAAATCCATAATTGCAGGCATTGGAGTCGCAGCTCCAAGAAGCAAAGCAACACGTAGATATGTTACAAGCACAGCTGAAGGCCTTGTCACTAGTCGAAAGAATGAAGAGGTTTCATGAGCAACGCACCTCCCAGTAACAGATCCATGCAATCCAAAGTAAAGTGATAGAGGTTTCTCAACGACTTCAACCAGTGCAAGAGAAGGCATGTGAACTGTTCACTAAAGTTGAAAACCAGGGAGCAGAGCTCGAACAAGTTGTCATCACCGCAGAACAACGCCTGGAAGGGCCAATAAATGACGCAGTGATCCAGGACTTCACCGAGCAAGAAGTTGTAGCAATGCACCAGGTCAAAGTAGCTTGAGCCAAGCTCAAGGCATTTGAGGCAGAACTACACCGACCAGAGTGACTCGGGATGAGTCACAGGTGAGTGTTGGGGGCCTGTTGGCCCTTGACCAAGTTTTGGGATAACCTTGGTCATTTTTGACCTATTTTGGGACTTCGACAGCCAGTCGAAGAAGGTGCGCAAGATGAAGCAGAGATCACGGGATCTCGTCCCACTTCAGGTCCTTTTTGGGTTTTGGGGATAATGTAACGGGAAAGGGATGTCGGCCTGTGGGTTTAACCATGCTTAGGCCCACTTTTGTAATGTATAAATAGATATCTAGGCATCTATCGGAGGATATAGAGAGATAGAGGTGTATGTGATGTAAGCTAAGTGTTGATAGATTTTGTAAGGGCTTTGTGCATGATTGTAAAAGGCTTGTAGAGCTAAGTGCAAGTCTCTGTAAGAAGGTATAGAAGGCTTTGTGCTATAGTTCAAGGAAGAAGGATCTAGCGAGCTGCGTAGATCTTTTGTCCTGTGCGCAGTAGGGTTTTTGGTGGATCTGTGTTGTAACCAATTGAAGACACTAATAAAGAAGAAGATTTGGTGGACGTAGCCCCGGGGTGGGGGTGAACCACGTAAATTGGTGTGTTGTGCTTTGTGATTTCATTTGATATGTTTATCTCTGCTTTTTCTAAGTGCTTTGATGTATTTGGATAGAACTACTTATGCTTTGCGCTTATTAGGTGTGTGTGAATGTTAGATCTGACATGTATGAAGATGCTTAGTGTTGATCTATTGGATCTGATTTGTTTATTTTTGCTAAGTGTTGGAATACCTTAGATCTAAGTGAATGTTGTGATGCTTTGTGTTATCTGGGAAGTATAACAAGGGTCGAATACTGATGAATGATCGATGGTAAGTGCTCTATAAGTGATATAATCACAAATATGTGTCCCAGATAAGGTTGCAGACACTTGAGTCTTGCAACCACCCCTACCTCTACCTTGAGTGAGACTTCATCTGCTTCGCATGTGGAAAGGGTCGGTAGTTAGGGTTTTGTTGGTGCGTTGTTGTAGCGTTGAACCCTGGGTCTGCCCCTGTGCCAACACTCCTCTCTACCTGAGGCAACTTTTCTTAGATCCTTTTTATTTCCTGAGCTATGGCTTGGAGCTGTGAGATTGGATTCACTAGCCATTTATTTATCTTAAGAAGATCAATTTGGCTCATTCCCTGAATGGTTGTTAGAGTTTCTTCCTTACTCTTTCTGGAATTCTGTTGGTTCATTTCAATATCAATTTTCCCCAAGGCTTCCTAGATATTAATTCCTTCAAACTCAATTAGCTTCTTATCTAATGATGAAAACGCTTCTAGGCAAGCATCATTTACCTCCCTAGATAATCTTTTTCTTTCTGCCAAATTTGTTTCCCAGACCTTCAGGGCCATATCACCTCGTAATTGTTCGGAAGGAAAGAGCAACGGAAAATCAAGGACATTATCTTTGTGCACCAATATGATAGCTTCTTGAAACCTAGCCCAGGTTGAGTGAGCTTCTCTTTCCTTGACATAGATGTCCTTCAGAGAAAGGTCTACTGCCTGGTATCACTTTTGGATAGCATCAACCTTTAGAAAAAGGTCCTGCTAGGCAATTTCCAGCTTCTTGTTTATTTCTAGTGCCTGAGTTTGGAAGACCAGGATATCTATCGAGGTAGCTTTGGTTAGGCTCAACCTAGCTTGCAATTGTTTTATTAATCCATCATGCTAAGTGACCAGTCCTCGGTTGGTTTGTGAACTCTGATGGAGCTCCTCAAGGTTGGCCTAAAGCTGTTGGATTTGTTGTTGATCATGAGCTCTGGTTTCCTCGAAGTTTTGACTCATCTTGTTCCTTATAGTCTGTTTCACGAACTGTATTTGACTTTGAAAGTGCTCTACCAATAGGCACCTCTATCGTAGTTTTTCAGCCAAATTGTCCACAGACCATTGATTGGTTGTGGAAAAATCACCTAACGAACCTGCAACTTCTTTTGCAAATTCTGGATCATCCCGATTATTTCCATCATACACCATTCTTTGCCTTTTAGTTATCACTCCATATTTCTGGTGTGATTCCCTTTTCACGATGGCCTTCTTTTTTCTACTAAAGAAGAAATCTGAAGGAGGCATCTCTTCAGGTGAGATGGGGGTAAGATCATCTACAAAAACAATTTCAGAATTAGGATTTCCGAGGTTGTATTGCATAGGTGTCAATGATATAATGGGTTTACCAATCACTGTAGATTGTTGTTGCTCCGTTGTATTTGAGGTGCCAGCAGGGGTGGTTGGCGATGAAGGAGGCACCATTTTTCCTTCTTTTAGGAAGGCTTCGAGTTGAGCCTTTTCCTGGGGGCTTAGATGGTCTGACAACGATGCTTCTAATTTTTGTGTCAATACCTCCGAGCTCTTTGGAGTTTTCTCAACTTTGTGTGGACCAGAGTGACTCGATTCAGAACATGTAGTCCTGGATTCCTGGGAAGGGGGAGTGGCTATTTGCTCTCCTTGTAGTACCTTGGGTAGGCTATTTCGGTTGTGCTTTTGAAACCTTACAAAACCATCTTGTTGATCTGGGGGTAGGCTTTGGAATCTGTCATGTACCTCCTCATAAGACCTAACTCCCCTGAATATTTCATCATACGGGAAGTTTTCGTGCACATATCTTTTCATGTTGAATTGGCCTAGGTGGTTTTCCACAATCCTATGAAGATTGTGTCTTTTGAACTCGAATTCAACCAATTTGACATCTTCCAGAGCCGCAGCCTCCACTTTGGAGTGACCAAAATCCAGTAATGAAAACATGCCAACCTGAATGGGGAAAGTAGGCCATACCTTTTTCTGTGTTACCTTCAGCTCTTTGTTGATGCCTCCCGTTACTATCTGGTAGGCCACTTCTCTGCATACCAGTCAGTCCGGTAAGAAACGTGGGAGAGTATGGGGAGGAACCGAGCACCCAAAAACACTGATGTAAGAGTTCTCCTCAATAAACCAATCTGCTAGCTTACCCAAGTTTCCCATAATCCTGTCTGAAATTTGAGGAGGTGGGTGGCCATACAGGGCTATATGAATAGGAACCACCACATTGTAACAGATTTCATAAAATAAATCTTTGGCTTTTTCTTCCCATAGCTTGGAATGATAGAAATGAATGGGCTTGGCACTGGTCGGGGTCCAGCTCCAATTCATTAATGGGAAAGGCGTCATGAAATAGATGGCGTCCATGATATATGTTGACATGTAGAAGGGGGCATGTTGTCCTTTTGAATTTGTTGTTTTATATTCTACAATCTCTTTGGCCAAGTTATCGGACAACATTTTGGCCCAATTGAAAGTGAAACCCTCTACTACTTCGTGCATGATGGATACCCATTCCACCAAGAAGTGCGTAGGGATCTTCTTTCCGAATAATCGACATAGAATCATCGCTACATACACCATATG
>JASDQU010101130.1:149043-174157 GCA_032191745.1 Picea mariana | reverse complement strand
TGCTAAATGATCCCCTTTATAAGTTGAGGGGCTAAGTGGTGTAGTATTCAGAGCTTACACATTATCATCTTAAGCAGGAAAAATGACTTTCCAAACATCCAAAGTCTTACAATGCAAATTTTGGTTCAAATGCGCGGCCTACTGTGTGGACAGAGGCGCATCCTGCGCCTGTGCGTGGGCAAAACAGAAGAGAAAAAGCGCTTAAGCGCACGATGCGCGCCTGTGGGTAGGAATACCCATGCGCCTGCGTGAAAAAGTCCAGAAAGAAAATCCGGATCAATTTCTCTCCAATTTCTGATGAATTGACTGTTAATCAGGTCGACTGAGGCCGGTTTTCGAACCTGCAAGTCAGTGAAATCAAAAGGAAAGCAAATGAAGCCCAAATGAGGGAGGAATTTACCAAACTCCCCAGCGGAGTCGCCAATCTGTTTGTACTCTTCTCGTCGCTGTGTGAGCAAAAAGTGAGCACTTACATGCCTAGTTGGGCTCTGCTAGTCATGACAACTGTATGGTAAAAAGTTAGAAAGAAAACAACAAAGCTATTAACAAGAATTAAACAAAAACTAAATGAAACTATGAGCATAGGAACAAAAATAAAAACAAATGGAAATGGACCAATATCACCAATATATAAGCAGGTCTGATTGATGAAATCCAAAGATACACAATGGAGAAAGAGGACTTGGGTCCCTTCCCTCTCCAATGGAAGGCTCTTGAGGCCCTCAACTGATTGCTCTCCTTACAATGAAAGATGAAAGTGTGAGTGAAAAAACTCCAAGCTTATCCACTCTAGTGAGAGATGGAAAGCTTATGAAATGGTGTTGATTATGTCTATTTCCAAAGAATGAGTCTCTAGCAATCTCAACAGCATAACACTACAAAGAATTCCTTGAAGAAATGGTGGTCATTCATGGCTTTTTATAGCCAAGCATTGGGTTATTATGCAACCTCTTTTGAATGTGAAAAGGGGATCTTTAGGGCACAATTAGGTCTTTGACCAGCCTCCCCACACAGATTGAGCTCGGATTTGATGTCAAATCGACTTGGGAGTTGATCCATTAGTGGTTGGGAGGCCGACCAGCTTCATAAATGCGCCGTTTGGCAGGCGCGCGGGTTTTGCATCCCACAGCCGCGCATATGCGCTCCAAGTACGAAGACGTTGCGCGCGCGTGCGCGCGCGCCCAGTGGGTGCACAGCGCCTTTTAATTTTTGGGCTATTTTGCATAGTTTTGACCCTTTTGTTGTGATGTGGAATTAATCCTTGTGCCATGAATGACTGTTTTTCTGTGCTGACGATGCGGAGTTCTTGTCGCCCTGTGCGGACGAAATTTTAGTGATAACACAAAGAAAGATCAGTAAGAACTAATTTATCTGTAAAGTTGAATGTTTATTTAGCCTTTTATATTCTAGGGAGGTAAGGAGGTGCTTGGGAGGACTATTGTCCTCATAGGTTCAAGTGGAATCTTGAACACAGGAAGTTGTAGTTTCCATCTGGTTGTAGCCAGAGAAACCAGGGTGGCAGGGTGGTGCTAGGGAGAACAAGTGTTCTCTGTTATATAGGTTGGAGCTTGTGTAACGGGAAGTTGGTGCTTCCATCCAGTTGGTGCTGGAATATTTAGGGAGTTGGTGCTTACTTCTAGTGGGTGCTAGAGAAACCAGAGAGTTGGTGCTCTCAAACAAGTTGCAGCTTGTAAAATAGACGTAGCAGCCTCACATTGAGTTGGTGCTCAATTGTAGATGATGTACAGAACTTAAAAGACTGCCTATCATTTCGAAGAAGAAGAGGTTTTCTCCCTTTATGGGTTTCCTCGTGAAAATCTGTCTTTGTGTATAACTTATGTGTGACTGATGCTCTTTACTTCTACTATTCATATGTTGTATACTGTTGATGGTCACTTGAAGAAAGATTAATAATTTTTTTTTATATAATTAATATTGTTTAAGCTCAATTACAACTAATTCACCCCCCCCCTCTCATTTGTCTTAGTAATTTCAACACATCAATGCCTCGGCATTACCTCCTCTATCAATGCCTAGCAGATTACCATCTATAGAGCTAAAAGCCTCTTCTAAGGATTTCGTTACTCTCTTGGCTTGCAGCTTGCCTTCCAAGATGTTGTGCTCCCATTCTTTCAATAGAATGTTTCCTCTGGTCTGCTCCGAAATGGTGAACCTGGGGGTACTTCCCGAATCCCTGTTGTTTGTGGCTATCACAGCCTCTTGGAAGGTGACCCGTGCTGCTCCATCTTCTCTTTCTCTAGCAGATAAATTCTCCAAAACTTGATTAACTAGCAAGCAGTTGTCTCGAATCACCTCTACATTGGCGAGTAAATTTCGTTGGGTCACAGAGACTCTGCTCCGAATCTCCATCACCTGGGACTGGAACATCCTGATATTTATCACTTTACATTTGGCGATTTCTACCCTAGTCTGTAGTTGTTCGATCAAATCTTTTTGCTGGCTCGCTTGCGTCTGACCATCCCAAACCGCCAGCTACACTTGTTTGAGCTTATTATTGAGCAGCTCTATCTCATTTTTATCGGCTAACCTGGCCTAATCTATTCCTACACTCGCCTGGTCCTTGGTAGCCTCCTCTGCAGTGGCTAGTCTGGCCTCTAGGGTTTTGATGAGGTGATTTTTTCATTTCAACTGGTTTTTTAAAAGCCCGACTAAAAATTGATTCATCATGGCATATGCTCCTAATGTCCCTGCTATTTCAGTCACGAATTGTTCATTCCTCTTGTCTTTCCCATCAGTTATAACTTTGTATTTCTTGGCTGTTGATTCCCCTTCCTGATAGAATTCTCTCTTTACCACTGCCTTTCTCTTCTTATCGAAGAAGAACTCATTCGAAGGGAGCTCTTCCACCCTTATAGGCCTCAACTCTTCATTGAAGATCCACCCTGCGTCAATATTTCCTTGAGTTGACTGCAAGGGAGTAACTAATGTGATAGGTTCTCTGACTTGCTTCGTTGATTGTCCCGGAGTAGTAACCGGACTCTGCTTCTTCGGCGGGTCGAGAGTCTTTATCTCTGCTTTCGGACTCTTATTTTGCTCTTCCCCATCCTGGTGTTTTTCTTGACTGGGTGTCGCATCTTTGGAGCCTTCAGCATCTTTTTATTTCACCTCGGTTGTACTCAGATTCTCACCCCGCAACACTGCAAGAAGACAACTGCGTCGATGTTCTTGGAACTTCAGAACATCGGCTCTCTCCTCAAGTGCCAAGGTTTGTATCTGAGCTAGAATCTCGGCATAGGATCTTGCATCTCGAAAAATGTCATCCAAGGGTGAATTCTCGTGCTCAAATCTCTTGAGTCCACAACTGGCCAAATGATTACTCATGACCCTTTGCGGATCGTGCTTCTTGAACTCAATAAGGACCAAATTTAGGTCTTCCAGGGCTGCTACCTTAGATTTAGCATGCTCGAAATCTAATAAAGAATATGAATTTAAATGAACAGGAAAAGGTGGCCATACCTTCTTTGAGTATCCCTTCAGCTCCTTGTTGATGCCACCGATTATTGTTTGTCTAGCAACCTCATGACAATCCATCTTGTCGGGAATGAACAATGGAAATGCATGCGGGGGAACAGAAGCCACGAAAACTCTGAGATATGAGAATTTAGCTTCTACATACCAGTCAGCTATGCTTCTCAAATTCGTCACTATATTGTCTGAGATCCTGGGTGGCGGGTGACCGAAAATAGTGACATGCAGAAGTACCATGACCTAGTTGAAGATTTCATTTACGAAATTTTCCGCTTTGTTTTCCCATAACTTCGAATGATATATGTGAATGGGCTCGGCCTCAGCTGGAGTCCAACTCTAGCTCATTAAGGGAAATGGAGTTAGAAAGCACACGACGTCCATAATATATGCAGACATAAAAAATGAAGAAATATTTTTGCTCTCTTTCTACGCTCGATACTCTATAACCCAACTGGTCAAGCTGTCAGAAAGCATTTTCGCCCAGTCGAAGGAACAGCCTTCAGTGACCCGAAATATCATAGGTACCCATTTAAGAAAGAAATATGAGGTGTCCTCTCTCCCGTATTATCTACATGTCATCATAGCTACATACTTGACCTGTGGTTCCAAGGAGGCTATTGAGTAAGTACCATGACTATCTGCCCTGAACTTCGCAGGGTGCGAAACCCAATCTCTTATTAAGCTAGACATGGTCTTGTCATACTGCAC
This sequence comes from Picea mariana, assembly GCA_032191745.1. NCBI lineage: Eukaryota > Viridiplantae > Streptophyta > Pinopsida > Pinales > Pinaceae > Picea > Picea mariana. The sequence goes on along the minus strand of JASDQU010101130.1, from coordinate 169,960 downwards.
ACATTCCTTTTGTTTGAACTCTTCCAAGAATTTGGCACCATATGTAAAGTCAGACGCTATGGGAAACTTATACATAGCTTGCAGATGTTCAGGTCTGAAAGTCCCGATGGTGACCTTCTTCTCATTCATGATGGTTCTGGTTGGTATGTCCACATGGTCTAATGACCATCGGACCATATCATAATAGGGGAGCAATCGTGGCCTAGCCGCTACTTTATGCATTCCTGATTGAATGACGATCTTATACTTGGTGGTTATGTCGTCTTTTTCATTGTCGCTGGAATCATCAGAATAATCCACCAATTCGGCCTACAAAACATCAGAAATCAATGACCAGTTCGGGACATAGTCGACACTTCGAGGTGAAGTATCAGCGACATTGTCTGAACCTTGTCCCAAAACCTCAACGCTAGCTTTGGATGCTTTTCGCAGGGCCATGACGGGTGATCCTACTTTGGATCTTCTGCGATAAAAGTACGTATACATACAGAAGTTAGCTTGCTGAGAAGGTGTGCTCTGCATAATATAGAAGTGAATTTGTTATAACGAATAATAGCTCTATATATATATTCGAAAACTTGGTACTTTTTAGAAGAGATCTGTCAAATCATGTTTAGAAATAAATTTAGCAATAAAAACCCAATCTTTATTCATCGATTCGCCTTATTTCATAATTAATGCCATAAATTTTGGTGGTTTGAAGTTTCAGTTGGCGTATGGAAGAAATAAGACTACCTCGTAAATCATGCAAGCATCAAAACACGAGATATATTGATTTAGCTTAATTAATCTGGTTTTACCAATGTTAATTAATCTTTCGGTACTCATTGTATCAGGAATTTTGCTTTGACCATTTGAACCTCTAACCCCCGAAACTATCATGATTGATTTTGGTTAATAAAAACATAATTGTGATTAGGCGCTTAATTAATTACGTGATTATTTATATTCACCATATTGCGACTCAGAGCTTCGAAGGTAAGTTTTCGGGAAGTTTGCATGCCGAGCTGCGAAACCGCAAGATCATGATAAAACATTTTAATTAAAAGGGAAGATAAACTCGGATTAAGTGTTTAATTAATTATGTTTGTATCTTTATCGCGACTTCGCGATTCGGGCTCAGACAGTGTAGTTTTTTGGAAGAGAACGCGCCGAGTGGCGAATTACCAACGGAACTTAACCATGGATTAGCTTTTCCTTTAACTTTGACACAGGTTACTAACATATGGACCTCGTAGTTTCAGCTATCGGGGATACGATAATGAGAGTTTTGGACTTAGTGAATGTCGAAGCGTGAAAACCCGATAATGTTTAATCATGATTTAGGAAAACTTTACTCCCGTCACTGACCTGGGGTGAAATTTTAAAGTGATTTCACTGTTTCGTCGCTCGGGACTTGTGAACTACGTGATCTATAGCATCCAACATGCAAAATCTCGAGGTAGAACAAAAAGGGGGAGAAATTTTTTCCAAAAAGTAGAACTCACTCGAGAGTACAATAATCATCGTTGTTGCGTGATAAGACTTTAGAGATTTTGAAACCATAGACAGAAAATATAAAAACCATCTTTCGATTTCGAGCATTAAGACATGAATTTCGAGACGGGATAGAAAAACAAAGGTGGCTCCAACACAAGGCATATGGTATGGCATGAAAACTTGGCAAAGGTTAACGTGAATGTTTTGGGTGGTGCATTGGGAAAGGAATAATCGTTGTAGTTTTCAATGGTTTGGAAATTGATTACATGGTTTAAATGATATGGTGATTGTTGGTTGTCTTGTACTTAGGATTTGAATAGGATAGGAGATGGAAGTGACGTGTAGTAAATGCACGTCACTCCATACTATCCCCATCGGGTCGTAACCCTAGTATGGTTCTTGTTGCATTTTGATCTGCTGGTGGTTAAGCTCCGCAATTCAGGCTTGGGAAGAAAACGCTCAGCCAACTCGCCCTTTTAAGCTCTCGGTTACAGGTATGGTTCTTTTTCACCCCATCCATGAATTACACTCTATGTATGAACAAACAATGGCTCAATAATGCTTGGGTTTGTGTTTTCTTGAGAATTGAAACTGTGTAAATGTGTGGTTTTTCTCTCTGGAATGATTGTGTAATTGTTTGGATTGCAAGTAAAAGAATTGGTTTTTGGTTGAGTTTTGCATTTGTTGGTTGCTCTGTTGGTTAAAATCATGGTGGGTCTCTGTGGATTTTTTAATGACTATAGGTATTATCACTCTGTGTTTTAATGGTGGATGGTTTTTCCCTGTGTATTCTTGATGGTTGCTTCCTCACAGTTATGAGGGTAACCCTGTCCAGTCGTGTTCGGACTGCCATTTGGTTGTTGTGTATTTTTCCAAAGTCATGGTCGTGGGCTTATTCACATGGTCTTGGCATCAAATCATCTCGGAAGTTGGTCTTAGGGTGGCCATAATGTCAATATATATATGCTATATGGTTGTTGGGTGATACAATTTATGCCTCGGGTTATGCATCCTCACTGGCATTGTTGTCAAATGATTCGGCTCTTAAGAAATAGACAGATGTTATACCTCTGTGTGTTTTGGGTAATTGTCATTGTCTAGTGGACATTCACTTCTCCTCTGCAAACGCAAAATGCACTATGTGAATCGGTTTTCTACCCCACCCATCGTTGTTTCCTCTGTGGCTAACTGTTGTGGCATTTCCCAGACCGGGAGTTATAAGGAACCCTGTGGTTTTCTACTATGTTTGTATTGAAAGGTCTTTTCCTATGGTTTATATGCTTCTGAGGACCTCCATTTATCTATGTTATTGATGATTGAGCACACTCTTGATTACCTCTTTGTATTTGTTGTGATAGAGGCCAATTTTAAAAATCCCCAATTGTTCTTACTCCTGTCGAGCATCTTTTTGGTTGTCAAAGATTGGTTATCAAGTGGAGTGGTTATGGAATGTTTTTTCGAGTCCCTATCTCATCTTCCTATGATGAAATTGGTTGAAAAGTTGTGATTGGGAATGAGTAATAATATACAGTCAAGGGCTGCCTCTTTTTCATTATACTTTTGATCATTGTGTTCTTACAGCATGGTGTTAATTGCAAATTGGAGACTACTGTGTGTTTCACTAGGACCAATCGGGGTTATAGAAAATTATGGAATTGGTAACTGTGTTTATTTCGTTATGTTCACTATGTATCTATTATGGAATTATCGTGCATATTGTAAATATTTGCATCGACAGTGATGAAGCTCGAGTTTTATATTGAATGTGGTTTCATTGCAAAAACTTATTGGTTGATATGATGAAGAGTGTATGAATCTGGCATGTTCTGGAAGTCTGTTCGATTTGGAAGGGACATGTGCATAGTTTTAAATTGGTCGATTGTGAATTGATAGACAGGGTATGATATTTTATAGTGATGCTTATGGGATAGAGGTGGAGCAATGGTGTTGTGTGTTTTATTTTAATTCTTCAGAGTAAAATAAATTAAAGACCAATCATTTTCTTAACAGGATTGTTGAAAGTCATTTCGATTATGAGTATGATTGCAGATTGTTCTAGTTGAGAAATTTTTGAGGAATTTAAATGTTGAATAGTGAACAGTTTTGATACACGGTAATTATTGAATTGGTGTTGGTATTTTTTGTATTGAGTACAGAGTTATGTCTATTGATTACTTGATTTGTTTTATGTACAATATTCGTTATTTCCCTGCCATTATCTCACTTTTTCGCACATTACAAGTCCCCTTTGTTGAAATTAATAAGACAACTAAGAGGGGGGTGAATCAATTGTTACTGTGCTTAAACAATATTATGTCTATTAAAACATTTTTCAATCTTATCCAGGTGGCCATCAAGATTATACAAGATATGAACAACAGAAATAATAAACATTAGTCACACATATGATATACACAGAGACAAATTTTTCATGAGAAAACCCATAAAGGGAGAAAACCTCTTCTTCTTTGAATTATAGGCAGTCTTTTATGTTCTGTACGTCATCTATTTTTTAGCACCAACTCAAAATGAGGCTACCACCTCTATTTTGCAAGCCACAACTTGTTGAGAGCACCAACTCTCTGTTTTTTCTAGCACCCACTAGAAGGAAGCACCAACTCCCTGATTGTTTCAGCACCAAGTGGATGGAAGCACCTACTTCCACTTATACAGGCACCAACTTGCATACAAAAAACTCTGTATTTTCCCTAGCACCACCCTTCCACCTTGTTTTCTAGCTACAACTTCCAGTATTCAAGAACCAACTTGAATAACAGAGGACAACAGTCCTCCCTAGCACCTCCCTACCTCCCTGATTATAAATAAACGACTGAATAACCAACAATACAGATATATCAATTCTTACCACTTCTTCTATGTTCTGCAATTCTTCTCTGCTTCACTATTCTTCTATTTTGTTCTTACTTGGCTTGATTTGTTGTCTCTTTCTATCTGTTCTTTCTTTGTTCCTCTCATGCTCTTTGGTATGTGTACATTCTTCTCTTTTCACCATTTATGTTCTGTTCAGCTTCTCTTTCTCATCTCTGAGTTTGATCTCACACTGTGCATACTGTGATTTTCTTTTCTCCCAGTTCAACTCATTTTTCTAGTGAGAACAACCAACCTAACTCAGTCACGGCGTATTGATTTTATACAATACTTCCATTCAATTACACTTCGAATCTCCAAAGAAATGCACAAGTAACCGCATTGCCAATCATCCAGGGACTACGATTCAGTTCTGCTAACTGAATCAAAACTAATCAATAATCCGCGAAGTGCAACAGTAGATTTCAATCAGATTGTCGAGATAATCAGCGTCGTTGGATCAAACACACAAAGACTTGTTGATTTATCAAATATGTTCCTTGCGAACTTTACCTACGCAAACTAGCACCGGGCATGTTTCTCCCCACATGCCCACTTGCTATGACCATACGCCAAACAAAATTTGTTTTGCAATTTCACGTTTCAGGAGATCGACTATGAGTCACTTCTATTTTCCCAACTTTTGAAACTCTAAGGTGGAGATTAGCAACATGCAAGCTCCTTCTTCTATGTGACCATGGCTATGACCACAAGCCAAGAATTCGAGCATTTCACGACTTCATGACTCGCGATGTCGAAGGTTAGAGAACCTCCCTTCTTCCGATTCCTGAACTCCCAACTTTAATCACCTCATATTAACAGTCTGAGATTTCCCGTGACTCAACGGTAGTGATTACCTTCTGCATTTCGGGATTTCGTGAGTTCCTGTCTAACCTGGTCTGTAGTTGTCCTTGTTGACTTGGATCTCCTCTCGTGGCACTCTTCTGGATTTGAAGGCCCAAATTAGTCCTCGATCCAACGGTCCAGATCTCCTCTTCACAAATTCGGACTTCATATCATATCAACGGTCCATGGCCCTCTGTGATCTAACAGTCCAGATCTTATCGGGACTTTGCATTTCATGAAGTTGGAGGACTACTCACCTCCCTTATCCCAACTCTTGATTTTTAGAAACTTGATCCAGATCAACAACCCACGATCTTCTATGATCTAATGGTCTAGATCTTATTGTGATTTCACATTTTGCGACTTCAAAGGTTAGAGCACCTCCTTCCTTTGACTCTTCAATCAGCGAAATGTTGATCTCTTGCCACGTGTCCTCTAGATCCAATGACCCATATCATTTCGTGACTGCGCATATCGCGATTTGGAGGATGGATCTTGGCCATTATCCTCTTCATAGTTATACTGGATCCAATGGTCCTTCACACTCTGATCTGATGGCTGAGATCTAATTTCCTCCTATGTGCTCTTTTGAGTGTCCTCATTGTTGTTCTCCTCACTGTTTTTCTTCCCATCAATTTTCTGAGTGTCACCATTGTTGTTCTTGCCGTCAATGACAAGAACATTCTTTTCCTAAAATATATGCCAAAAATCTCCCCCTTTGGAATTGATGGAAACCATGAAAGGTTGCACCTGCACTAATTTGTTGTAGCATCCAGACTGCACCTATTTGTTGTTGTATCCAAACTGCACCGATTTGTTGTAGTATCCAAACAACTAACCACAGCCACAACTTTTCTCCCCCTTTGACATCAATGTCAAAGAAAATATGCTCCCCCTGAGCTGTTACAATACTTACCAAAAATACGACAGATATTCAATAAGTACTCCCCTGACAAAGTGAACAGATTATACGAAAGAAGATATGATCCGCAACTTTTGACGAAGATATTCAAATGGTGTCATTGCTAATGGTTTAGTAAAGATATCATCTATATGTTCTGTGGAAGGAATATAATTCAACTAAACAACTCTTTTTGTAACTTGTTCTCTGAGAAAATGGTATTTTATTGGTATATGCTTAGTCTTTGAATGAAGTACAGGATTCTTGGAGACACTAATGGCACTGGTGTTATCATAGTGAAGTGGGATGGGATCATAATAAGTTACCTTCAAATCTGCAAGAGTTTGTATCATCCATTAAATCTGAGTGCAGCAAGTAGTAGCAACAATGTACTCTGCCTATGTAGTTGATAAGGAAATAGATTCTTGTTTGTTACTAAGCCATGCTACTAACGAGTCACCCAGGAAAAATTCACCTCCACTGGTGCTCTTTCTCTCATCCACACAATTTTCCCAATCAGCATCTGAATAAGAAATTAACTGAAATTAAGTAATTGTGCCCTTCAAGTGTTTGAATATCCTTTTGACAGCTACTAAGTGACTTTGTTTTGGAGTAGATTGATAACGACCTACCATTCCAATAGCTTGCATTATATCAGGATGGGATGTTGTGATGTACAGAAGATTTCCTATCATTGATCGATATGTTCTTTCATCAACATCAGATGAAACAATCTTTACTGAGCTTGCAACCAACAACCATAGGTGTACTAACAGGAGAGGAATCTTCCATATGGAACTTTTTCAACATCTCTTTCAAATATTCCTGCAGAACTCTGATTTACTTGTAAACCAAGAAAATATGACAGTTCTCCTATCATGGACATCTCAAACTCTATTTGCATAGAATTAGCAAACCATTGAACATAAGAGTCATTAGTACAGCCAAAAATAATTTCGTCTACATAAACCAAAACAACTAATAGATCATCACCTTCAGACTTAATATATAGATTTCTATCAACATTACCTTTCTTGAACCCTTTGTCTTGTAAAAATAAATCCAATCTATAATACCAAGCTCGCGGTGCTTGTTTCAGTCCATATAAAGCCTTCTTCAGTTTGCAGACATAGTCAGGATTATATGTCAGTGAAAATCCTTCAGGTTGCTCCATATATACTTCTTCTTCTAGATCTCCATTGAGAAATGATGACTTAACATCCATCTGATATACTTTAAAGTTCTTATGACATGAATATGCAAGAAACATTCTGATGGCTTCCAATCTTTCCACTGGAGCAAAGGTTTCATCAAAATCATGTCCTTCAACTTACGCATACCCTTTACAGACCAATCTGGATTCACTTCTAACAATTTGTCCTTTTTCATTCATTTTATTCTTGAACACCCATTTGGAGCCTATTACATTCTTATTTTCAGGTCTAAGAACAAGCTCCCAAGTATTGTTTTTCTCAATATGATCAAGCTCTCTAGTCATAGCTTTAATCCAATCATCATGCTTGTTGGCTTCATCAAAAAATTTAGGTTCAATCATAGATAGGAAAGAAACCTGAGATCGTTTTGATTATTTAATCAATTTCCTTCTTGTCCGAACTCCTTTATTCATATCACCAATTATCTGATTTTCAGGATGATTCTTTCTAACAATTTTGAGAGGTGGTTTTGTTTTTGTCTGCTTAGTTGATTATGCCTGAGTATTTGTATCTTCATCTGATTCAGATTCTTCTCTTTCTAATCCTTGGACTTGTTCATCTTCAACTTCAACTATATCTTATGTGGTTGATTCAACACCGCTTACATCTCGTATCGGTATTTCTTCATCAACTTTTATGTCAATACAATCAACCAATTTATGCGGCCTCTTATTATAGCATCTGTATCCTTTATTGTTTGTAGCATACCCTAAGAAGGTACCTTTATCAGCCTTGTCATCATATTTACCGATATTTTCATCATTATTCTTGATGTAACACTTACTCCCAAAGACTTCAAAATGCTTGATTGAAGCAGGTCTTCCAAACCATAGTTCATAAGGAGTCTTGTCACTGTGTGGCCTAATATGATCTCTATTAAGAATATGTACAGTTGTATGAATTGCTTCCACCCAATATTTCTGATCAATATTCCTTTCATTCATCATTGATTTTTCCATCTGTTGAACTGATCTATTCTGCCTCTCAACTACTCCATTTTGATGTGGAGTCCTTGGAATAGTATACTCTCTTTTGATCCCATGTTTATCACAAAACTCTTTGAAATTCCATGAACTAAACTCCCCTCCTCTATCAGACCTTACTGCCTTCAATCTTTTTCCTGTTTGATTCTCAGTCAGAGCCTTAAACACTTTGAATTTTTCGAATGCTTCAGACTTTTTCATTAGAAAGGAAACCCATGTTAGTCTAGAATAATCATCAATAATCAACATGAAATAGTTTTCTTTTCCTGTACCTTCCTTCCTAGATGGTCCACATAAATCCATATGTACTAACTGAAGAGGTTTTTCTGTAGAAGGAAAGTTCTTAGATTTAAACTGTGTTAGAGTAATCTTTCCTATTTGGCAGGTTTACAAACATAATCATATAGCTTTGATATATTTCGAAGATATTTTACTTCCCCATTGGTTCTAAGTTTGATTATATGATCAAAATTTAGGTGTCCAGGTCTTCTATGCCATAGCCAAATTTCATCATACTTGCTTAAGTGACATTCTTATTTTTCTTCTTTTAACACATAGACATTGTTTTCTGTTCTTATGCCTTTTGCAATCAGTTGTCCTGAATTCAGAGATTTTATTCTACAATCTTTATAAGTAAAAATAACTTCACATCCTCGGTCACAGACTTGACTGGAACTAAGAAGATTATGTTTCATACCATCTACAAACAACACATCTTGAGCTTACCCTTTGACATTATTCAGACTTACCATTCCTTTACCTTTTATTCTTCCTGGTGCATCATTTCCAAAAGTTACATTCCTTGATTTGCTTTCACTTAAAGTTAGAAACTTACTTTTGTCTCTAGTCATATGTTTGGAACATCCACTATCAATATACCAGGGATTCTTTTGTCTTTGGGCTAATAACACTAATCCACATAGGTCATCTTCTTTCCTCTTCCAAACCTTGAAATTTTCAGTAGCAGGATTCAAATCTGGATTATAGTTCCTTAAGTGACAATCTATAGCTTTATGTCCATAATTATGATAAGTGCAGCATTCTGGTTCACTGAATAATAGATCATAACGATTTTTATGCTCATAAATGTTGTTATGCTTAACCTGCGTCTTTTTCCCAGCCATCACATGATTTGTAGTCTTTGGAAGTTTGTTACTTGGTTGTCTCAAATTTATTGTGGCAGATAATTATTCCTTGAGTATCTTGATTGCTCATATCTAAATCTTAAAGAATAATTTACAGCTTTGTGACCAAAGTTAGAACAGAAAAAAACAATATCCATAGAAAAATCCTGTGTACCTGGAAAATGGATGTCTTCTTTGAGCGAGTCAATTTCTTCCATATTGATGATTTATTTGATCAAGAGATGTGTTTTTGTTATTTCTTTGATCTACATATTCGGTTCTGGTATTTTTTCTTTCATTCCTTCTTGACGGCTGATTATCTTTCTCTGTTTCTGCAGAGTGGTTGTTGTCAATGATTGTAGATTTGACAAACTTGATGGATTCTATGTTACTTGTCTGATCACTACTTGAACATTCTTCATAACCCAAGCCAGCTTTCAAATTTGGATTTCTTTGCTGGTTTAGAATGGAGGTTAATCCTTCTAAGGCTTTAATACTTGATAGATTTTGGTGATACAATGACTTAAACTTCTCCATCTCTTTTTTGGTTTTTAATATCTCTTCTTCTAAGGCTTCACATCTTGCTTTCTTCTCTGATAACTGTTTTTTCAGAATGTCCTTTTTTTTCTTTGCCTCTTCTAACTCCACTTTTAGCAAGGAAAAGTCTTCATCAGGTTTTTTACCATTCATTTTAGACTGCATCAACAATTGTTTTTATTTTCTCTTCTTAAATCTGAGTCTGTCAATTTCTTGCAAAGCACTGATTAATTCACCTTCCATATCCACCACAGCTTCTTCATCATCCATTTCACCTCATGTGTGTTCATCATCAATATCTCCCATAGCCATAAGCATAAAATCATTCACTTTGTCTTCGCAGGATGAATCGTTATCTATGTCTTCTGAGGAGTCATCATTGTTTCCACACAAACTTTTTTTTTGTACTATATTTCTTAAATTTGTATTTATTTTCGTCATCAGAGTTCTGTTCCTTTTTCTTGTGAGGACACTTAGATGAAAAATGACCTATCTTACCACAGTTAAAACATTTGAAGGGCATCTTTCCTTGATATTTTCCTAATCCTTTCTTTAACCTTCTCACAAATTTTGCCTTGATATCATCTAATTTTGAATCAGTACTCTTGTATGCTTTAAAAGATGCTTCTCTAGTGATGGATTTATCTTCGCCAATTCTCATTTCATACACAATTAGAGTTCCTAAGAGTTGATCAATAGATAGAGTTTTAAGATCATTTAATTCTTCTACTGCAGAAACTTTCAGATCAAATCTATCAACAAGAGATCTTAAAATCTTCTGAACTAAAAACACATATTCAGTCTTCTCACCAAGACCCTTCATGGAATTCACAAGCTCTTCAACTCTTAAAAAATACTTACTTATTGTTTCATCCTCATTCATCTTTAGTTGTTCAAATTTCAATCTATATGTTTGAAGTTTGGCATCTTTTACTTTCTCATTTCCTTCATAACTGCTAATAATTTTATCCCACATTGCTTTGGTAGATTCAAGATCCATCACCTTTACAAACTTAGCTTCAGCAAGTCCATTCAAGATAGCATTCATTGTCTTTGCATTGAAGCTAAATTCTAACTTATCATCTTTAGAAGCTACCATAACAGGATTTATATATCCAGTTTCTACTACATCCCAAACATCAACACCTAAGGCCACTATGTATGTTCTCATTCTAACTTTCCAGAAGGCAAAATTTGTTCCATCAAATAGAGGAGGCTTATTCGCTGAAGTCCCTTCATGACTTGTCATGTTTAAGCTTACAGATCTACCTTTAAATAAAAGGAACCTTCTCTTATACCAATTGTTGAAATTACTAAGACAACTGAGAGGGGGGGTGAATCAGTTGTTACTATGCTTAAACAATATTATGTCTATTAAAACATTTTCCAATCTTCTCCAGGTGGCCATCAAGATTATACAAGAAATGAACAATATAAATAATAAACATCTATCACACATATGATATACATAGAGACATATTTTTCATGAGGAAACCCATAAAGGGAGAAAACCTCTTATTCTTCAAATGATAGGCAATCTTTTATGTTCTATAAATCATCTATCTTTGAGCACCAACGCAAAATGAGGCTACCACCTCTGTTTTACAAGCTGCAACTTACTGAGAGCACCAACTCTCTGGTTTTTCTATCACCCACTATAAGGAAGCACCAACTCCCTCAGTGTTCCAGCACCAACTGGATGGAAGCACCTACTTCCACTTATGCAGGCACCAACTTGCATACAGAAAACTCTGTATTTTCCCTAGCACCACCCTGCCACCATGTTTTCTAACCACAACTAGATGAAAGCTACAACTTCCAGTATTCAAGAACCAACTTGAATAATAGAGGACTACAGTCCTCCCTAGAACCTCCCTACCTCCCTGATTATAAATAAATGACTGAATAACCAGCAATACAGATATATCAATTCTTACCACTTCTTCTCTAGTTCACTATTCTTCTATTATGTTCATGCTTGGCTTGATTTGATGCCTCTTTCTATCTATTCTTTCTCTGTTACTCTCATGCTCTTTGGTATGTGTACATCTTCTCTTTTCACCATTTATGTTCTGTTCAACTTATGTTTCTCATCTCTGAGTTTGATCTCACACTGTGCAAACTGTGATTTTCCTTTCTCCCAGTTCAACTCATTTTTCCAGTGAGAAAAACCAACCTAACTCAATCATGGTGTATTTATTTTATACAATACTTCCATTCATTTAAACTTCGAATATCCAAACAATCGCACAAGCAACTGAATCACCAATCGTCCAGGGACTATGATTTAGTTCTACTAATTGAATTGTAATTGATCAATAATCTGTAAAGTGCAAAAGTAACTGTTCGATTAGATTTTTGAGATAATCAACGTCGTTGGATTAAACATGCAGAGACTTGTTGATTTATCAAATATGTTCCTTGCAAACTTTACCTGCGTAAACTAGCACCGGGCGTGTTTCTCCCCACATGTCGACTCGCTATGACCATACGCAAAACAAAATTTGTTTCGTGATTTCGCGTTTCGGGTGATCGACTGTGAGTCACCTCTATTTTCCCAAATTGCGAAACTTCGAGGTGGAGCTTAGAAGCATGCTAGCTCCTTCGCCAATGTGACCATGGCTATGACCGTGAGCCAAGAATTTAAGCGTTTTGTGACTTCCCAACTCGCGATGTCGGAGGACCTCCCTTCTTATGATTCCTGAACTACCAACTTTAATCACCTCAGATCAACGGTCTGAGATTTCCCGTGACTCAACGATCATGATTAGATTTTGCATTTCGGGATTTCATGAGTTCATGTCTGGCATGGTCCTTGTTGACATGGTCTGTAGTTGTCCTTGTTGACATGGATATCCTCTCGTGGCACATGTTCTTCTCCTAGATCTGAAGGCCCAAATTAGTCCTCGATCCAACGGTCAAGATCTCCTCTTCATGAATTCAGACTTCATATCAGATCAATGGTCCATAGCCCTCTATGATCTAATGGTCTAGATCTTATCGGGACTTCGCGGTTCACAAACTTGGAGGACTACTCACCTCCTTTCTCCCGAATCTTGATTTTCCAAAACTTGCTCCAGATCAACGGCCCACGATCTTCCATGATCTAACGGTCTAGATATTATCGTGATTTCACATTTTGCGACTTCAAAGGTTAGAGAACCTCCTTCCTTTGACTCTTTAATCAGCGAAATGTTGATCTCTTGCCATGTGTCCTCTGGATCCAATGAACCATATCATTTCACGACTGCGCATATCGTGAGTTGGAGGATAGCTCTTGGCCATTATTCTCTTCATAGTTATACTGGATCCAATGGTCCTTCGCACTCCGATCCGATGGCTGAGATCTAATATCCTCCTCTGCACTCTTTTGAGTGTCCTCGTTGTTGTTCTTGCCATCAATTTTATGAGTTTCATCGTTATTTTTCTTGCCATCAATGACAAGCACAAGATTTGTTGAGCAATAATCATGATGTACTCCCCTTCATTTTACCACTTTTCACTCAATACAATCCCTCATATATCCCAGAACCCTTATTCACCCCCTGCTCATTGACAAGTATTAAACGATTTTTATGGATTGAATTGCATGAGTCTGATGTGTTGTTGAGACAAACTTTGTTTCATATTTAAAGAGATGTCATGTATGGTTTGTTGAAGGAACTAGTTGCTAATAAATAATGCATACAGGAATGAGCTTCTTCAGTAGAGGTAGCCATGGTCGGGGTAATAGGGGAAGAGGAAATTGGAACAGGGGCCCTCAAATGCCAAGGTTGTCTATACATTTTGATGCAGACTCACAAGAGTTGAGCCAGCTATTCCAATCTCAATTTTTTAACTAGATTGGACAAGGAGTGGTCCAACCTAGGCCAAAAAGGCCTCCTTTGCAAGCCCCGCATGTCCCTAGTATCCCAGTTCCCCCTCATGTCTCATTACAACCTGAAGTCCCTGAAAATGACAGATGCCAAGAGATTTTCCACTCAGTAGTCTCCCAACATCGTGGCTGGCCCAATTTGTCTCTACTTGCTCCTCCTCCACCAATTAAACAAATTTTCCAATCTGCCCCTACACACTCACCAGTACAATCTTCCCATGCAAGCAAGAGGTTAAAAATCTAAGCCCACCATGAACCTGATAAAGGAAAAGTTGTTGCTTCCCCCTCCTCTCTCTCAAATGACTCTACCAAATCCATTTCATCTTGCATGAATTTGAGAGATGATCGCTCTCATGTTATCAGTGAGATCAGGCCTAAAGGCTCCACACAACCTAAGGAAAATTTAGAGAAATCAAAGGGAGACAGCAAAAACAAGGGGAAAATTGCCTCCCAGAGTGGCAAATATGGTTTTTGAGTGTTTTTATTTATTGATGGTTGAGAACAATTGACTTCTGAAGTTTTTGGACAGCACAATATTTTTTTGGATATGTTGGATATTATATTTTTTGGATATGGTTTCAATTATCATTATTATTAATTTGCAAATTATGAGAATGATGATGGGAGCCACAAGGAGGGATGTGTTTGATTGATTAACTAGTTGTGTTTATGCTTGTTAAAGAAACTAAAGGGAGTCATAAGGGGTCCCACCTACTAGTTATTATTTATTAAGACCCTTATTATTATTTTTATTAATTTTTCCCCTAAACTAAAAGTTAGTTGAGTTTTAGTTAACTTAACTAAAAGAGGTAGTTTAACTACTTCAACTAATTATGATTGCTTAAAGGCAAAATGAGAAGGAGGAACAAGAGGAGAATAAAAGGAGAAAGAATACTAAGGTATGCTCTTGAGTTTTATTGAGATAATTCAGTTTCCACTCATTCTTTAATTCATTGAAAGCCCAATTCTCTTGTATGATAGCAGGGTCCTGCAAGATTCAAGGCTGAATTGCATTATTCAGACACTTGTTTTTTAGAGGTGTTGATCTATCTTTGATAGTCTGTGTAGACTTGTATGTTTGTGAATTAAATTTCATGACTGATAAAGGATATTATGCAGATTCGAGTGGGCAACAATCTGTGGTAGGATGATCCAGCTTTTAAAGTTCAGTTTTTTACTTTCTATCCAAAGTCTTTTTGTATGGTTTTCATCGGGGACATCTAAGTTTGACTTTGGTCAAAACTTCCTCAGGGAATTTTGTAAACAGAACAATTCTTTTGATAAATTGGAATGAAATAAGTGATTGCTTTATGTCTCATTTGTGTTGATTATTGACTTGGTATTTTTACTTCTGTCTCTACATTTATTTCTACATCTATTATATTCAGAAAATTACATAAATATTGAATTTTTCAGCAATCTTTTATTTATACAAAAATTTGCCTAAGCCCTTGTAACCAATACTTGTGGATTAGGAAACAATTTTTTATGGCTATAAACATAGAATGATATTCCCTTCTATCTTGCATTAGCCAAGTAAGATCTGAAAATGCTTGAGTAAGATTATTTCATATCTTTTCCTCAACACACCTAGTAATTTTTTGGATTAGATTGAGTAAAAAATGATAAGGTTAATACTCAAAAACATAGGTCATGGGTCATGTGTTTAGTAGGAAATTCAAGGAATACAAAATCTTTTAAGAAGTGGTAAAATACATTAGACAATATTTGGATATCGATTGCTTCAATACAAATATTTGCCCCTCGATTTACTATCACAATGAGTTCGCAAGAGTTGTATGTTGCAAGCCAACATCAGTAACAATGACAATTAATCACATTGTCACCTTATTAACTCCAAACATCTTCGAGGATAAGTAGTTCAATAATATGAACAGGAGAGTATGTTAAGCATTTTGAGGCACACATGTTTAGTTTTTATAATAGGATGATTCTATATTCTCAAAAGTTAACCAATAAGAGTTATCTAGATTGGAAACAAAAAAAACACAAATTGTCTTGATGTAAAAGGTTCGGTGGCACCTTTTTATAAGAAAATTACCAAGCATACAATTATTCAAAGAAAAAATGCACTTGTTCTACTTACATTTTCTATTTATGATGAAATTTTATCTCTCATTTAAGTCATTGAAAATGCTCATGAATCATGGAATATATTGAAACTAGATATGGAAACAAAGAAAAACTCATAATCATATTGTTGCAATATCAATTGACATAAATAAATATTTCAAACATAGATACAATTTTTTATTGTGTTAAAAGATTTGAAGTTTAAAAATAGTGACATGATATTGGAAAGAAAAAAAAATTGATGACTTAATAACTATTTCAATATGATCTCTAAATAAATACTTTGCAAATCTCATGACCACTTTGCGTGTATCCTCATATGATGAAGTTGTAGGGATGCCTCAATGGGAGGAATGTGGATTGCATGCAAGGGAAAATCAAATAGCTAACAAAACCTTTTCATTCAAAGATAGAGGTCCCAGTAGAGGCCCTAGAAGTAGTAAAGGTGGACATAGAAAATGAGTATGTAATAATATCCTTGTACAAGGTATGATTAATGTCAATGCCAATTTAAATAAAAATAGTACAAATAAATATGCAAATGAAAAAGTTGTCATACCAAAAGAGCATGATAAAAGATGAGTATATTGATGAAAAAATCAGAATTTCTAAACACAAAAAAAGGAAGAGGAAAATGAGACAATAATAGAAATGATTTTATTAAAGAAAAAGGAGATTTATTTTGTTGATAATATCTCACTTTGATGCATCCAAAATTGTTTGGTACCATAATTTCAAATGCCACCGAACACCATGCATGCAAAAAGGAGTTGTCTTCAAAACTTGAAAGTTGCAATATGCAAAATATCATAGTGGGGATGACACATGGAAGGTAGAAAATAAAAGAGTTGTACCTATGAGGCTTTAAGGTAACAAAGTTGGAAAATTTACAAATATATTTTGATGTACCCAACATCACTCAAAATTATTTTATATTAATTAGTTTGTAGATAAAAATTAAGTAATAATCTTTGATGAAAAAATGTATAATAAAAAAAAATAACAAAGTGGCTCCAGACTTTATTGTGAGTGGGAAATCCCTCTACGGACTAGCACTTAGGGTTTTATCATGCATGTTGAAAATACCTAAAGATTCCTACTTTTTACCGTCATCCCGAACCTAATCCCCATTATTCTTAAGAAAATACGTAGTTAAGAAGATCAAGTGAGCATACCTTATTCCGGGCGTTTGATATCGATCACTCTTCACGCTTGGTCTCTCTTTGACTGTAGCTCTCCTCCCAAGGTTAACCTGTATTCACACAAAACAAACAAAGAACTCCACATGCATTTGATCTACAGATTAATGGGTTAGAGATTTAATCAACAAATAAACTATGAAAACCTCATATGGTGGGACAGGAAAAGTACTTCTTTATTATTAACTTCACTAAAGCAACTTACAATGATGAAGCCGACCACTGCTCCATGAACCTGGTCCTGAGCTCCTCTTCAACTGTCCTCCAACTTCTTTTCTCTATACATCTCTTTGCACAAGGATGGCTAAAGGTTGGGACAAGGGGAATGCTCAATTAGGTATAGTCTCTTTACTATGATTTTCCTCCTTTCAAATGGGACCCCTACCCCTTCTTTTATAGGCTAGAAGGAGCTAGGTATTTTGGAAGATACCAGATATAGAAAATATGCAGAACAGAAATGAAATGCTATAAATGACAGAATAACAGTAAAATATCCAGCATAATCTTCACAATACACAGAAATGATATACGAAATAGCAACAGAAAGAACACTTTGATTCAGATAGCAATGTTCACAGGCCTCTTCGAGCGGGCAACCTCCAGTCAAGCAGCGCTCTGTTACAATAATCTCCCAACTAGGGTTTTCATACCCTCAACCCTTATTTATACTAAATATGTCTATTAAGAGAAGCATCTAGAGGAAGATCCTTCTAGAAGCGGAAGCTTCTATTAGGTCTTCTTACATCCGCATTATTCTATTTTATTGAAAGGTCTTATTAATATTGACCTTTATTACATCCGAATACATTGATCTACCTATGTGAGGGTCAGGACCTTAATATGTCCTCCCCCTTAAAAACAGCCTTGTCCTCAAGGCTTGAGATGTGGAAACTGCTGCAGAATGGTAGTTGGTTCCCAAGTGGCATCTGCTGGAGTCATATCTTTCCACTGTACAAGCACTTCCTTGATGGTTCTCTGACGCAGGTGACGCTCCTGCTGGTCCAAAACTGCTTCTGGTTGTAGCCAAATGGATCCTTCTTCAGCTAACTCTGGAAGGTTGGTTTGAATTTGGCACCTGGTTCCAATGACCTTCTTCAAGCATGAAACATGAAAAATATGATGTAGCTTCGACTGACTAGGCAGATCTAACTGATATGCGACTTGTCCCACACGCTTGAGAACTATGTAAGGGCCATAAAATTTGGGTGCTAGCTTCTGACACTGCTCGGCCTTGAGGGAGGTTTGCTTATATGGTTGCAGTCGCAGAAACACCTGATCCCCTTCTACAAATTGACGTTCCGAGCGACCTTGATCTGCTTGATGCTTCATTCTATTCTAGGCCATGACCAAGTTCTCTTTAAGGGTATGAAGGATATCCTCTCTGACTGTAAGTGTTTGGTCAACCGCCTGGACCTTCGAGGTACCCGGTAAGTATGAGAGAACTGACGGTGGCTTTTTTCCATACACTGCTTCAAAAGGAGTCATGCGAGTGGTTGTATGGTATGTAGTGTTGTACCACCATTCGGCGAGGGGTAACCATTGAGCCCACTGGTGTTGTTTTTCAGATGCAAAGCACCACAGATAGGTTTCCAAACACTTGTTGACGACTTCTGTTTGACCATCTGTCTGGGGATGATAAGCTGAGTTGAGATGCAATTGTGTGCCTTGTATCTTAAACAGTTCTTGCCAAAAATTGCTTGTGAAAGTTGGGTCTCGATCAGAAACAATAGAGTTTGGCATGCCATGAAGCTTGAAGACCTGATCCATGAAAATTTGGGCCACCATGGATGCAGTAAATGGGTGGTGAAGAGCACAAAAATGAGCATACTTGGAAAGGCGATCCACCACCACCATTATCACTGATTTATTCCCTGATTTGGGTAAGCATGTAATAAAGTCCATAGAGATATCCTTCCAAATAGCAGGGGGAATCGGAAGCGGTTGGAGGGTGCCTGGAGATTTGACTATTTCTCCCTTGCTACGTTGACATACCTCACATTCATCCACAAACTTACGGATGTTCTATTTCATACCATCCCAGAAAAAAGAACGTTTAACTCGGTCATATGTTTTTGTGAACCCTGAGTGCCCCGCTGTGGGTGTAGCATGAAGCTCAATGACTACCATGGATTTGAGCTTGGATTGTTTACTTAAATACAAGCAACCTTTGTATCAAAGCTCATCCTGAAGCTAGGAGTACCCTGGGGGAGCCTGCGCCTTGTTCTGCAGTTGTTGGATCAGATGCGAACTTTTGGGGTCTTGCAGCCATTCCCAGTGCACAGCTTGCAGCCAGTCAGGTACAATGAAGGAAAGAGAAAAAAGGGATCCTTCATCTTCATATTTCTGGGACAGTGCATCCGCCACTACATTGTCTTTGCCCTTCTTGTAAATGATCTCATAATCATATCCAAAGAGCTTAGTGACCCATTTTTGTTGCTCCTGGGAGGAAATGCGTTGTTCCAGAAAGTATTTGAGGCTTTGATGGTCTGTCTTAATTTGAAATCGTTTCCCCAAGAGATAAGGACGCCATAAGTCAACTTCATGCAGAATCGCCAACATTTCTTTTTCATAAATAGGTTTGCCCAGATTTTTTTCAGACAGTTGTTTGCTAGTAAAGGCCAAAGGTCGACCCTCTTGCATAAGGACAGTGCCAATTCCTTTCCCTGAGGCATCGCATTCCAACACAAATGTCTTTGTGAAGTCAGGAAGGGCCAGAACCAGAGTGGTGCACATGGTTGTCTTCAAGGTTTGAAAAGCTTGAGCAGCTGCTGGGGTCCAAGTGATAGAGTTCTTTTTAAGGAGAGCCGTGAGAGGGGCTGCAATCTTTCCATAGTTCTTGACGAACTTGCGATAATACCCTGTGAGGTCCAAAAATCCACGCAATATTTTGAGAGTCTTAGGGTGCGGCCAATCTTGCATATCTTCAATATTTTTCGGGTCCACCCTGACGCCATCCTTGCCCACGAGATGACCCAAGTATTCTACTTCGGATGCGCCAAAATCACATTTGGACTATTTCAGGAAAAGCTAGTGCTGAGAGAGTAGGCTGAGAACTTGATCCACATGATTCAGATGGTCTGTCCATGTCTTTATATATATGAGGATATCATCAAAGAAAACTAAGACAAAATGATGAAGAAAAGGGCGGAAGACATGGTTCATGAGGCTCTAAAAGGTGGAGGGGGCGTTACACAACCCAAAGGGCATGACCAAAAACTCGTAGTGGCCCTCATGAGTGCGAAAGGACGTCTTAGGAATGTCGAATTCTTTCATACGGATCTGGTGATAGCCTGAGTGAAGATCAAGTTTGGTGAAGAATTGGGCACCACTCAGTTCATCCAGGAGGTCATCAATGACAGGAATGGGAAATTTGTCTTTGATGGTGAGTTTATTGAGAGCACGGAAGTCAGGACACATTCGCCAAGAACCTTCTTTCTTTAGTACCATGATGATCGGAGAGGAGTAAGGGCTCGTACTAGGATGGATGACTCTGGCAGTAAGGAGTTCCTGGACCATTTTTTCAATTTCATTCTTTTGTGCAAAGGGGTGGCGATATGGACGTATGTTGGGGGGAAGGCTTCCTAGGACAAGGGGAATGGAATGATCATGGACACCGCGGGAAGGGGGGAGTCCTTGGGGAGTGGAGAAGACTGTTTGATGTTTAGAAAGGAGGGCTTGGAGGTCTTGGGGCACGGGTGGGATCTCTGTGGCTTGTATGGCGTGGAGTTGGGCTATGACACCCGAATGACCTTTTTTGAGCAATTTTTCCATGCGATGAGAACTGATGATTTCAGGAGA
>JASDQU010101130.1:95702-124288 GCA_032191745.1 Picea mariana | reverse complement strand
TATGTGCGGGTTAGGACCTTAACAGAAACACCCTCGTACATCTTCTGAACCGTATGAACCTACGTTGACCCTTGCGTGGATTGTCTGTCACGCATTCCCGACACCAAAGCGTGAGTCTATCCTGGGCAGGGCAGATGGGAAATGGCCATTCTGCCGGGAGGGAAAAAAAACGCGAGAGCTTGAGTATGTCTCGGCAAAACCCGTGTACACCCTCTGTGGGGAGAGCCGAGAAGACTGTGTTCAGTTGCTGAAAAGCCCAATTCATCCTCCCATCCTACACCAGAGAATCTGTGTAAATTCCCTGCGGAAATTGTTTCTGAAGCAATTCTAAAAATCATCACCGCGAGGTCTAGTTGCGATTGCTGAGCTTGTTTTGAGAGGTCTAAGTCGGTATTCCCAGTTGACAGTGTGGTCAGGCAGAGATGGACTGCGCATGAAGTGTTGTCCAGTGCAAGTGGTAATTGAGGCTGTGTGTGATCTCTCTCTAGGGGAGGGAGGTGGATGTTGTTGGAAGCGGTTTCTTCTAGAGAGTGTCCAGCACCAGCTTCAGGCTCTGAGACTTCCTGATCCGGCCTGTTGCCAAGGCCTAGAGAGGGAGGTTAGCACCGATGGACTGCGCTTGTGAAGGTGTATACTCCCGGGCATAACAGGCATGTGGGGAATGAGAGTCTGGGAGTAGTGGGCGTAAGATGGCATCCTGGGAAGAATCCTTCCAGATTCTAAGTGTGGTTTTCCCTATAACCTCAGCCTAGTTAGGATTCCTTGCCTTGGGGTGGAGCTCGGTCCCAGCTCGGGGGTGACCCACTATTGAGCTGATGAACATTGTGGTCTAAGGCTGGGAGGTTCGTGGAAGGCCTGCACTTGGTTGGTGGATTTCACCACTGTTACAAGATAAGTGTTTAACTATGTTCTTATCGCATTTTGGCATGACTGTGCTGTCTATATTATCATGTTTTTCCCTGTGAATATGAATTAGTATGAAGTGCAAGTGTTTGTTAATTATGGCAATAATTCATATGAATACTCTGTGTTGAGTGTGTTTAATTATTTAATGCATGTGGTGTGTATATATACTGGACTGTATGTGTTATGTAAATCAAACGTAAGTGTATACCGATTGTTATATTGTGTGTTATAAGCCTTGGTTTAACAAAAAGGTACACTACATCTCTAAAAGGCCACACCCTTCTTCTCCTTCACCTTTGTCCTTCAGAATGAGGATGTCGATGTCAACACTTGCATCAATGCAAATCTGTAGTTGATTCCTTGATCTACATAACAAATGTCTCTGAAAGGTCGCACCCTTCTTTTCCTTCACCTTTGTACCTCAGAATGAGGATGCCAATGTCGACACTTGCATCAATGCAAATTTGTAGCTGATAATACAGGGATCACAACTTTTGCAAAATTTTCAAAGCAAGACCATACTTGCCAAGAGTTTATAAAACACTCATGGACAAGTTTACAATGATTTCCAAAACAGGCCTAGGAAAAAATAATGCCCCTCACTCTACAGTGGCTACAAGACCCATTACAATGTTGTCAACAAGGCTTAACAAATTTTTAGGCATAGAAAAAAATGCCTTCACTCTCATCATCACTTAAGAGTGGCTAATCACAACCTTTTACAATGTTTCGAATATCAATTTTAAGACAAATGGAAAATACATCAATTGTGCACTAGTGGTAAAACTCTATGGTTTCAAAATCCCCACTATAACATGTGCAACATATACCAAAGTTTTCAATCTCCCTTGGTTTTTCCATTTTCCACTTTAACATATGGAAAAAATTCCTTGCAAATTTCAGATCTCGCTACCCTACTGCAACATCAAAGACCACCATAACCTGCAAACACATTTTATCCTCTTACAATTCTCAAAAAGAGGCAAAAACACAATTAAATGAGACTTACATTGGTTTTTGCTTAAAGGTGTTCAATTTTTGGCTCAAAACTCAACAAACACAATACCAATAGGTTTGTCTCGTCATTCTGCAACTTTTGACTATAAACATGGCTATGTTCTAAAGAGTGCAACTCTGCCTCGTAAAGCATGCCAAACAAACATGGACTCAGCCATAGTTCTCAAATTTTGTTGCTCATATCACAAAACGGACGGTGCCATTGAATCCGGCTCAAAACTTTGTGCAATAATGTCTATAATTTCGTACAATTATGCCATTGTCACTTATGGACCCCCTTGGGTTGTTTGCCTCAATCTATGTGCCAATCAAGTCGTACCTCCTACATTAAATGCCTACAAATCTTGCAAAATGCGTCATAATTTGGGTGCACGTCGACCCCTGATTAGGATTGAAGGCATGGTTAAATATTTTTGGGCCACGCAAATATACCAACACAAGTCGTTGGCGTGTTGGTTGTTGGAAGTAAATTAAGGCTTTGGTTGGCAGAGGTTCGGGGTTCAAACCTTCGAATCCTCGTTTTGGTGTGTTGTTGAACCATAATATTATTTTGGTCGGGGTTAGTCAGTCTGGTTGCCAGATTCAGCGCTAGTCGGTTTGGTGGCATTTTTTTTTAATTTGACTTTTCGGATCCTAACTTTCATTGCAAAAATTTGGGCTACTACATGGAAGCATGTCATTGGTCCACATGGCTCCCAATCACCCTCACAGTCAATGCCACATGCTTGTTCATTCAATGTAGGACACCCCGTCAGCAGCCTAGTCGGTGACCCAGTTACAGGTACAGTCAACAACCACGTTACTTTTATAGTTAGAAATATGTCAACTCCTATGCCACTCCGCCACATCATCCATTGTACATCCCATTCATCCAACACTTCACTACCATGTCATCAGCCATACTTCCCAGTCAATTGACACATCAATGCCATGTCACTTCTGTATTGCCACATCATCAGCGTACGTCAGTGCCATGTCACCTACGTATTTCTATGTGGCATCTGTATGGATGCCACGTGGCACATTTTTATTGGTCCACTTGGACCCCAAAAGTTCCCAAAATGAGTGACACATGGAAACTTCTCATGCTACCATGTCAGCACGCTGACATTATGCTGATGTCAACACTATATAGACTTCGCCAGATTTGCATGTTTGCCAAAAATTTCACAAATCCATAACTTTTGCATCCAGAGTCTGTTTGAGGTATTGTTTGCACTGTTGGAAATATCTTGACAAGCTCTTCGACTTGGTGTTGGTTTCGCTGAATTCTTGACACTTTGAATTTTGAGGTTTTCTAAATCCTTGTGGATGAACTACTCAAATAGGCTACCCATTTCCTATTTATCTGGATTAATATGCCTTCGTTGTTGTCCTTCTACGTCGGGGATATTACTAGCATGATTCTCTTCATGTAACACACCCGACCCCCAAGTGGCTTTCCTAGGGATGGGGCCTCAAAATTTCATTCTCCTTAAATGATCAAACCCTTCATTCGGGGTTTCTACCACACTCTGCTCGTCCGGAGTTTTCCAACCACAGTCTCCATGCTCAAAACTGAGCCCAGAACTCACGGATATGTCTCCCGAAGTTCTTCGGGCATTCATTGGTTGAGGGCCACATGGCATCCATGTCGATCCACCTCACACGTGTTATTTCCAAGTTCCTTCCTCCACAATGGAAGACCCTTCACAGTCCGATCCCATGACTAGACTCACTCTCTTTCTCCTATGTCAGTTGTGGAGGGATTCGACGTTTCGGTGCTTCACGCCTCTTTACTACCTACGCACGAGACCGCTCAAAGTTTCGAATCTCTGAAGTCCCGTAAGCTCACCACGTGGCTCTGGCCTTCGAGTCATTCAGTCTCTCTACCATACAACATCCTATATCCTCTAGAGTCCTGGTCACTTTACCAACCATGTTGGTCAGGTGTACACGTACTAAGAACTGACACGTAGGACGAGTCAGGGTGACATGTGTTAAGATCCAATGGGGCTATAGGGTATGTGTTACACATGAATCTGGGTGACATGTGGTACATCAAGCTGGGTTCCACGTCACCTTGGGGGGTGTCATTGCACCACGTCACCCTGAATTGAAAAACTTCTAACATTCCTCAGATCTCACGGTCGAGACCCGACCACGTAAATTTATAGGTCTACGGCTCTAGTTAGCTCAGGGATTCAACATTCGGGAGTGTTTCAATGCAAACTCCTCTTATCTCTTGAAGTGCCCAACCTTCGAAATAAAGGGGCCAATGCCACATGTCCCTAGTATATCGACGGCTGGGAAAAGGTCTGAGAGATCCCTCGATCTACAGTTCTGGGTCCTTCGCGGCTCCGACCTTCGGGGTTTAGGATCCCGGTTTAGTTGGTAAGATTGGTTCACCTAACCACCTGGGGAATCACCTAATGCCGGTCAATATTACAGGAATCTAAGTCTCCTGGTTACCTTTGGCCAGTATAAGGCTGTTAAGGTTGGTCATATTCTGAAGTACCAGACTTTTGGAGCTCCGAAGCCAAGAGGACATAGCTTCTTTAGGCTTAGCATAAGGTTCCTGGGTATTGGTCATATGGGTCGTCTCGAACAGATCTCGGTCGCTTGTCTTTTAAACAAAGATATCTCCTCATTCAATTCTTAAACTTCGATATCCTTCCTGAGCTTTATCATGAAATGGTTAAGGACTTAGGCTTGAAATCCCAATCGCACAGTAAGGAGTATAAAAGAGGTATGCCCTTCAGATGGACAGGCTCAGATTGACACAATATCTCCTATCTCGATTGTCTTACAAGCTTATGTTTCAAGAATCCTTAGGAACTAAGTTGGGGAATACAGACCATCAATCTAAAGATTAAGGTCACAGAGAGATGAATGCATACACATAGCACGACCATTCCACACATAAACCATTTATAAATACACATATATACATAATCTCAGGCATTCATCCATTATTTCAATTCAACACATAAAGTAGGAAAATACTTATCAGAACCAAATAACGTGAAGCAATTGTTGAAGGGGGTGCACGTTTTCACCTGACCATAGGCTTAGTCACTCCTAAAGGATTTACCACTAGGCACCCCTGAGCTAGACCACGATGTTTTGCGATGAAATCCTTTCTTCTGGCTCAGTGACAGTAGGGACGGAGGTTACTCTCCTCCTCCAACAGGATCTTGGAAACGATTTACACAATACCAAGCAAGGAGGACCAAACTCATTTATCAGCTCATATCATAACCATGCTAGTCGTTTCCCTGTGACCAGAACATGCTCATCCTTAGTTCTTTCTTGAACCCGAGAGATTAGCCTCTCATTTATGCACTCTTCCCAAGTCTTCCTCTACCCACCACACCATCTTTTCTTGCCTTCCTCGACAAGATTGTGTGTGGATCAAATTCCCAGTCTGTGGTCAGGTCTGAAAGCCTTACAGATGGGTGCTCTGGCCCATCCTCTCATTAACTCTTGAGGAGGTCTTCCCACCTACCCTCCTGACTGTAATTCATTTATGGGTCAGAGGGTTGTTCTGGTCCTGAGCAATTAAATCTAGTAAGGTATTGGTTTTGTGGAGGTTAACGCAACCATTCTTGGTCCCCTTCACCATGTCTTTCATAGCATTGATGGTCTCTCTTAGTATAACCCCCTTCCAACAGTCATGCAACACTTATCCATTTTCTAGTAAATAACATAATTTACATTCATTGACCTTTTATACAAAGGTCCATCAAATCAAACATTTACACATATTGAGCTTTCCATAGTCTCTTGGCCAATATAGTTATATTTACAAACTGGGGGAAACATGGTGTTACAATTCCCTCCCCCTTAAAGGAACATCATCCTTAATGTTCTATCTCTCAACATGCTCTGTATATACAGAAGTAAACAAAAATGGATATGCATGTCTCATGGCATCCTCCATTTCCCACGTAGCCTCATCTAGGCCAAAGTGTTTCCACTGCACCTTGACCTATGCAATGATTTGGTTCCGAGTGGGGTTTCCTTCTTGTCTAGTATGCATTGAGGTTCTGGCAGGAATTCTCCCTCCATCTCCACCTGGATCACAGACCAATTAATTATATGATTAGAATCATGTACATATTTCTTCAATAATGAAACATGGAAAACATTATGTGCCTTTACTGTGAGAGAGAGTGCTAGCCTATAGGCTATGGGTCCCACTCTATCTAATACTTGATGAGGTATTATGTGATGTTGCCCCACTGGATGTCTGTGATGTTCTCTTGGGCCAACCATGTATGTGGATATGCCATGTTGTTTATGAGTCTCGACCCCGTAGTGTCATTGTTACTTTGGGGGGTCATCTCTATAGAATACCAGAGGTAGTTCCAACTATTGGTCCACCTAAAAAGTGTTGCAAGGTAGTATCTCATACTGCAAAATTCAACTTCTTCACAATCTATTCAAAAGGGGAACAGAAGGACACTGCAACCACTACAGCCTCTCCCCCTGCACCTTATATCCAACAGAAGTAGGTCGACAAGGTTGTAGCAAAGCACAAAGATTCCTTCTACACACCTTCCTCTCATGTAGCTCGAATTGTTGAACAACCTCAACTTCAAAAGGTTCATGATAGACTTCCACAAATTAAGCAATGCGACGTCTCCAGCAATACAAGCAACTCACCCAGATGCAGATCCAGCAAATGCTTTTCCCTCTCCCCCGGGAACTCAACGCAATGAAGACCATTGCTTCCTAAGGAGGGAGGATTGATCCAGGTGGATATCGGTGGCCACCCACCTTTTCCGACTGGCTCAAAACAATTTTATGGCAGTTTTGACAATTTACTATTTTTAGCAGGTTTTAACTTCTGGGGCCATTTTGAGGGCCTAAATGAAGGTTTTTCAAGATCAAGGTTCTCAATTTTATCCAAAGGAATAGTTGAGCCCTCAAAATTAATCTCCTCTATGATACCTTTCCAACGAGCTATCATATGCCTAAAACGGAGATCGTATGCAAAAGTTATGACCCCGGGAAGTTGATGTACTAACTTACCAAAGCGGGGCCCATATTACTTTTGGCACTTCATTTCCTAGGGTTAGGTTTTTGGATGTCTAGGACTTTTTGCATTCCTGTTTATTGTAAAAATACCTTCAGAGCCTCATTGTAATCATCTTCTTGCGAATGCGAGTAGCTGTCACATCTCTTCTCAAAGATAAGCTGCCACCATTCTAGCGAGTCTTTCACTCTGTATTTTTACAGTCTCTGTACATTTCTTTGATTAATAGAAATCATGTATTACAGTATATATTTGTTTATGGTTTCATATATGATACATTTATGTTATATTATTGAATATCTGCAATATCTCTGTGCATTTCTTTATTATATCTCCGCTCTCATTTCATGCCAAAAATAATCCAGATCAGTGGTATCAGATCAGGCTGCTCTTGATCGTTTTTTTAGTGCATGTCCCCGATGAGGTCCAAGTATAGCAAGTTCGGTCTCGAGCTTGTCTCTCTTGAAGAAAATCACTCTCGTACACCCAAGAAACCCTCAATGGCGGAAGAAAAGAAAAACAACGGAGAAAACGATCCTATCAATCTGTTGCTTGAGCAAGCTCTCACGCGATAGAGGGACGAAATGATGAAGAATTTTGCCCACATCCTTAAACGCCTATTGATAGCATCAGGCGCATCCTCATCAAGAAGCCACTTTGGAGGCACCTCGCCTTTCAAGGTACAAGTTAATTTTGATATTCCTGTATTTGAAGGACAAATAGATGCAAAAGCCCTAGAAAAATGGTTAACTCTACTATAAGGTTATTTTTCTGTTCACAATTTTTCCAACAAAGAAAAGATCACCTTCGCACTCCTTAAATCTCTCCCTCATGTCAAACATTGGTGGGAAACTTACTGGGAGAAAAGTTCCACAAAGGAGTCTGGAATATATGGGGTCGATCCCACTTGGGATTTTTTTGTGGATGCGGTAAAAGAACAGTATTACCCTGTTGGCAACTATGATGGACCACACTGCGGCAAGAGAGGGGCTAAAAAATTCCGGAGTTCACCAATACCTTCCATACCTTACACACCAAGCTGGGTATCAAAGACTCTGAGCAACATTTGGTTCTAAAATACCGTGGGGCTCTACATAGATACATCCAGACTGAAATGGATTTTCTGGACATCTCATCACTCGGTGCTGCTCATCGATATGCTGCTAAAATTGAGCATAAATTTAAGCACCAGAACAAACAAGAGTTCGGGTCTGCAAATATGCAACAACCAAAGTATGAAAAAGATGGGCCTAACAAACAGACTCCCGAAAACCAGTCCAAGACATAGGAAAAGAAGGGTCACGAGAAGATAAATAAGGACACCAAAAAATGGTGTGATTTCCACAAAATCCCCCGGCACAACACCGATGAATGTCGCTCAAAACAGTCATTGGTGGCTGAGATCAAAGACAAGGAGCCAAACCCTGATTTAGAATCCGATTCTGAAAATACTAGTAAAGGACAGATCATTGACGCAGACCCCACTGCTATTGTCGCGACCACAACAATTCAACCAGAAGAACCAACGGATCCTAAAGAGGGGGAGCGCCTTTTTCATTCATAGATGTGGGTGAAGGGGACCCCGTTGCATTTTATTGTTGATAGCAGAAGCCAAAAAAACCTCATCTCAGTAGAGGTCGTCAAACAGTTGGGATTGTCGACAACACCACACCTGCAACCATACAACATCGGGTGGCTTCGGAAAGGACGAGATTTCCATGTCAGCCAACAGTGTCTATTGTCATACGGCATCCAACCCTTCAAGGATGAGGTATTATGTGATGTTTCTCCACTGGATGTCTGTGATGTTCTCTTAGGCCAACCACATATGTGGAGACACCATGATGTTTATGAGTCTCAACCCCATAATGTCATTGTTACTTTGGGGGGTCATATCTATAGAATACCAGAGGTAGTTCCAACTATTGTTCCACCTAAAAAGTTTCGCAAGGTAGTATCTCATACTGCAAAATTCAGCTTCTTCACAATCTGTTCAAAAAGGGAACAGAAGGACACTGCAACCACTACAGCCTCGCCCCCGACACCTTCTATCCAACAGAAGCAGGTCGGCAAGGTTGCAGCAAAGCGCAAAGATTCCTTCTGCACACCTTCCTCTCATGTAGCTCGAATTTTTGAACAACCTCATCTTCAAAAGGTTCATGACAAACTTCCACAAACTAAGCAGCGCGACGTCTCCAGCAATACAAGCAGCTCACCCAGATGCAGATCCAGCAAACACTTTTCCCTCTCCCCTGGGAACTCAATGCAATGGAGACCATTGCTTCCTAGGAGGGAGGATTGATCCAGGTGGATATCGGTGGCCACCCACCTTTTCCGATTGGCTCAAAACTGTTTTCTCACAATTTTGACAATTTACTATTTTTAGCAGGTTTTAACTTTCAGGGCCATTTTGAGGGCCTGAATGAAGGTTTTTCAATATTGAGGTTCTCAATGATAGTCAAAGGCATTTTTGAGCCCCCAAAATGATTCTCCTCAACGATACCTTTCCAACGAGCTATCATACGCCTAAAACAGAGATCGTATGCAAAAGTTATGACCCCGGGAAGTTGATATACTAACTTACCCAAACAGGGCCTACATGACTTTTGACGTTTCATCTCCTAGGGTTAGGTTTTTGGATGTCTAGGAATTTTGGCATTCCTGTTTATTGTAAAAAGGACTTCATAGCCTCATTGTAATCATCTTCTTGCGAATGCGAGTAGCTGCCACATCTCTTCTCAAAGATAAGCTGCCACCATTCTAGCGAGTCTTTCACTCTGTATTTTTACAGTCTCAGTACATTTCTTTGATGAATAGAAATCATGTAATACTGTATATCTTTGTTTATGGTTGCATCTCTGATACATTTCTGTTATATTATTGAATATCTGCAATATATCTGTGCATTTCTTTATTATATCTTCGCTCTGATTTCATGCCAAAAATAATCCAGATTAGTGGTATCAGAGCAGGCTGCTCTTGATTGTTTTTTTAGTGCATGTCCCCGACGAGGTCCGAGTATAGCAAGTTCGGTCTCGAGCTTGTCTCTCTTAAATAAAATCTCTCTCGTACACCCAAGAAACCCAAATTGGCGGAAGAAAAGAAAAATGATGGAGCAGAGGATCCTATCAATCTGTTGCTTGAGCAAGCTCTCACGTGATAGAGGGACGAAATGATGGAGAATTTTGCTCACATCCTTAAACGCCTACTGATAGCATCAGGCATATCTTCATCAAGCGACCACTTTGGAGGCACCTCGCCTTTCAAGGTACAATTTAATTTTGATATTCCTGTATTTGAAGGACAGATAGATGCAGAAGCCCTAGAAAAATGGTTAACTTTGCTAGAAGGTTATTTCTCTGTTCACAATTTTTTCGACAAAGAAAAGATCACNGGAGGCACCTCGCCTTTCAAGGTACAATTTAATTTTGATATTCCTGTATTTGAAGGACAGATAGATGCAGAAGCCCTAGAAAAATGGTTAACTCTGCTAGAAGGTTATTTCTCTGTTCACAATTTTTTCGACAAAGAAAAGATCACCTTCACACTCCTTAAAGATCTCCCTCATGTCAAACATTGGTGGGAAACTTACTAGGAGCAAAGTTCCACAGAGGAGTCTGGAATATATGGGGCCAATCCCACTTGGGATTTTTTTGTGGATGTGGTAAAAGAACAGTATTACCATGTTGGCAACTATGAGGACCAGTACATGAGATGGACCACACTGCGGTAAGAGAGGGGCCAAACAGTTCCAGAGTTCACCAATACCTTCCATACCTTGCGCACCAAGCTGGGTATCAAAGACTCCAAGCGACATTTGGTTCTAAAATACCATGGGGCTCTACACAAATACATCCAGACTGAAATGGATTTTCTAGACATCTCATCACTCGGTGCTGCTTATCGATATGCTGTTAAAATTGAGCATAAATTTAAGCACCAGAACAAATGGGAGTTCGGGTCTGCAAATCTGCAACAACCAAAGTATGAAAAAGACGGGCCTAACAAACAGTCTCCCGAAAACCAGTCCAAGACACAGGAAAAGAAGGGTCACGGGAAGACAAAGAAGGACACCGGAAAATGGTGTGATTTCCACAAAAGCCCCTGGCACAACATCGATGAAGGTCACTCAAAACAGTCATTGGTGGCCGAGATCAAAGACAAGGATCCAAACCCTGATTTAGAATCTGATTCTGAAAATACTGGTAAAGGACAGATCATTGACGCAGACCCCACTGCTATTGTCACGACCGCAACAATTCAACCAGAAAAACCAACAGATCCTGAAGAGGGGGAGCACCTTTTTCATTCACAGATGTGGGTGAAGGGGACCTCGCTGCATTTTATTGTTGATAGAAGAAGCCAAAAAAACCTCATCTCAGCAGAGGTTGTCAAACAGTTGGGATTGTTGACAACACCACACCTGCAGCCATACAACATCGGGTGGCTTCGACAAGGACGAGATGTCTGTGTCGGCCAACAGTGTCTATTGTCATATGGCATCCAACCCTTCAAAGATGAGGTATTATGTGATGTTTCCCCACTGGATGTCTGTGATGTTCTCTTGGGCCAACCATATATGTGGAGACTCCATGTTGTTTATGAGTCTCAACCNAAAAGCAGATCGACAAGGTTGTAGCAAAGCACAAAGATTCCTTCTGCACGCCTTCCTCTCATGTAGCTCGAATTGTTGAACAACCTCAGCTTCAAAAGGTTCATGACAGACTTCCACAAACTAAGCAGCACAACGTCTCCAACAATACAAGCAGCTCACCCAGATGCAGATCCAACAAACGCTTTTCCCTCTCCCCCTGGAACTCAACGCAATGGAGACTATTGCTTCATAAGGAGGGAGGATTGATCCAGTTGGATATCAGTGGCCACCCACATTTTTCGACTGGCTCAAAACAATTTTTTGGCAATTTTGACAATTTACTATTTTTAGCAGGTTTTAACTTCCGGGGCCATTTTGAGGGCCTAAATGAAGATTTTTCGAGATATAGGTTCTAAATAATATTTGAAGGCATATTTGAGCCCTCAAAATTAATCTCCTTGATGATACCTTTCCAACGAGCTATCATACGCCTAAAACGAAGATCGTATGCAAAAGTTACGACTTCGAGAAGTTGATGTACTAACTTACCCAAACAGGGCCCACATGACTTTTGGCGCTTCATCTCCTAGGGTTAGGTTTTTGGATGTCTAGGAATTTTGTCATTCTTTTTTATTGTAAAAATTCCTTCAAAGCCTCATTGTAATCATCTTCTTGCGAATGTGAGTAGCCGTCATATCTCTTCTCAGAGATAAGCTGCCACCATTCTAGCGAGTCTTTCACTCTGTGTTTTTACAGTCTCTGTACATTTCTTTGATTAATAGAAATCGTGTATTACTGTATATCTGTGTTTATGATTGAATATCTGATACCTTTCTATTATATTATTTAATATTTGCAATATCTCTGTGCATTTATTTATTATATCTCCGCTCTCATTTCGTGCCAAAAATAATCCAGATCATTCAGTGACTCTTTATAACTGTTGTTGTAGGCAAATTCTACCAGTGGCAGGTAGTCTTCCCACTTCTTAAGTTGATGCATTACATGCATTCTTAGCATGTATTCTAATATTTGGTTTACTCTTTCTATATGTCCATCAGTTTGAGGGTGATAGGTTGTGCTAAAAAACACTTTTGTCTCAAAACCAGCCATCAAGTATATCCAAAAGATTGAAGTTAATTTTGTGTCTGTGTCGGATACAATCTCTCTAGGCATGCCATGCAGTCTGAATATCTCCTTCATGAAAATGTTGGCAATATCTATTGCCTTGCAATTTGATTTGACAGGTACGAAGTGAGCAAACTTGCTCAATGTTTCAACCACTATCATGATGGCATCATTCTGATTGGCCGATTTTGGTAATCCGATGATGAAATCCATGGAGATGGTTTTCCATTTCCATTCTAGAACTGGTAGAGGTTGAAAAAACCTGTTGGGTGTCGGTGTTTTGCCTTAACTTGATGGCATTCTAGACACTTAGCTAAATAGTCAGCTATGCCATTTTTCAGTCAAGGAAAATATTTCTCTCTTCAAGGGGCCTAAAGGGGGCCTCCTCCACAATGCTTACATAAGGAATTTATATAGTTTCCCTCTCTCCATAATTCAAGGAGACAAGATCCACAAATTTAGGATCTAGTAACAACTCAAAGGAAAAATATGAAAAAGCATATCAACCAACCTATGAGACCCTTAACTTCCCCTTGAGGCTAGGAAACCACTTATGATAAAATGAGGAAGAATCCCAAACTAACTCATGAGACTCCCAACTTCCCCTTAAAACTAGGAAACTATTTTTTGAGGTGGATTCTCACACAACTGATTTCCCGTTTTTACAAATTAAATGAAAAAATTATGAGTAATTCCCACTTACTTCAAGTATTAAGCAATATACCATTGGCATGCATTTATGTGTCATTTCCACCATTTCCATCATTCCAGATCCAAATAGAGAACAATGTAACGAAGCTTGATCAAGTCATCAGTGATATCATGTAGGAAAAAATAATGTTCCATCCGAGTGACCCAAGCTGTTGGATCCGAGCCATCAAATTTGTTCACCTCAACCCTCGGAAGACGACAATCAAAATTGGAATGAAATTTCAGAGGATTGGAAGAGTCAACACCTTCGACTTGGGGGTTTGGGCCAGAGGAGGAAGGACCCTTGGATAGGAATTGTTGGAAAGAGGATTGGATTTCTTCTATTCGACTAGATAATCGTTCCTAGATGTGGTCCATTTTGGCATGAATGACAATAATGTCATTATTCAATTTCTAATTGGTTTCGTCTTGGTAAGTGGGGGCCATTAGGATATGAGGGGTGGGTCTATGGACAAAAAATCAGATAAGTGATATATACCACTACGGTCAGGGAAACGAGAGGAAACCAATGCGATAAGTACCAAATAAGGGTGTCGAGTCCACAGGAAAAAAAGTTTAAAAATGCTAGGTACCACTCTGATTAGGGAAAAGAGAGGAATCCAATAGGATAAGTTCCAAATAAGGGTGTTGGGAAGGGGTCGGGTCCACGGGAAAAAAAAAAGATTGAAAATGATAGGTACCACTATGATCAAGGGGAAGAGAGGAATCCAATGGGATAGGTCTCAAAGAATGGTGCAGGAAGGACCCAAACTTTTTTTACTCCTGTGGAGTTAAAGTCTGATCTGATTAATACTGCAATGTTGAAATGCCCAAATTCTTAATAAGAAAAAATGTGTAGTAAATTTGCAACCAAAATGCAGGAGGTAAGGATGTGAGGCCAGAATGTCCTTTTTGTTCCTTGTCTAGTGTGTTTCCTTCGGTTAGGGTTTACAAGATGCCTATGGAAAATGGTTTTCCCTATGCTATAGCTCTCTGATATATGTGCGGGGTCAAATAATAGTACTTGGCCCAATATCTCAGGGCACCAACTAAGGAGGCTCGATTGTACCCTTAGTCGTACTACCCAGTCACCCAGGTACTAGAGAGTATCCTCCCGAGTGTTGTTCTCGATGGCACTATAATAGTTAGACGGCTGATCAAAAAATCTAGGGTTGGTTTCATGAGACCTAGGGGACTCCTGATATATCTGTCGGTACATGGGAGTGATGGTCATGTACAGATTTTGTCTGATGTGGTACTCCTCAAGGGGTACCAACAGGGGTTACATAGGTTTCCAATAAGGGTGAAACTTTGGTTTCTAGGAAACCCCGTGAAACTGTATGTATTTCTTGCATGTACTCTTCCCCATTGTAGTTTTACCCTTGAATGACAGATCTTTGTGCTTTAAAGATGCCGACAACACACGTTTCTACCCTGGAAATTTTTTTACCCACAATTCCTGCCAAGGAATGTTCTCTGATACCACTTGTAAGAGATAACAAGTGGTTGTCCCCACTTGCCTCAAATCTTAGTCATATTTTGTCTTTTGTTAGTCCGGTCGGATCAAGAGAAATATCCCCTCGTGGAAAACATATTCTTTTGACCTAAATATGCAAGTTAGTAATTCCTGGTTAACCGAATGGAGATGCTATAACTAAAGGACCAAGCCTCTCGTTTGATCATTTGAGAGTTGGCATTCAGAGATCTGCAAGTTTGAGTCTAAGTCCCCGTGTCATAAGTATGTAAATCGATTCAGTTTAGGTATTCTCTCTCCTCGCATCTGTTGATGATCTTGGAGATAAAAAATAATTGAATAGTTTGTTTGTTCTGGAATAAAAGTCATTCTTCTGTGGATAAGTTTTGAATCAATCCATATGTAACGAATATTGGAGATCGATCCTGCTTAACTCACAACCTAAATCACATATGTACAATTACATTACAGTTCCCATGGATTAAAAATGGGGTATTGTATTAACAAAATTTGAATTTTTATGTCTATATTTTATTTTTGTATGTGTAATTTATAATATGTGTGTGTGTGTGTGTGTGCGTGTCCTCCATGTGTTTATGGAGTTAGTCATGTCCCATGTTGGACACTCGTATTTATATATCCTATGTGTCGCATGTCCTCGTGTCATGTGACTTAGGATCATATGATCATCCATTGAGTCTCTAAACTTGACTTCCACCATTATGATGTTGTAGATATAAAATCCAAGATCAATTGAAACAAAGAAGAATTTTGTAGGACTAAACATCACTAGGATTGGAAATCCATTGCTTTCCTAAGGAAGAATCCACCCAATAGACTAAAATTTACTTTACAAAGGTAGAAAAATCAACATATGAGTATATGCCATATTTATAGAGTTTTTTTTCCCTCCTAGATGACCTTTCTTAGATGCATAGAAGATTCTAGAAGAAAGAGATCCATTGGACAGATGTTGAAATACCCTAGAAGAGAAGTCAACCCATAAGAATATAGTATAATGAAAAGACACCTTCCCATAAGAGAATTCAGCCTAGCTAGAAGGACAAGAAGAGTGTAAATAAGGAGTCGACTTAGCTCATTTGAAAATCCACACACACTCTCCCAACTACACATAAGCAAGGCACAATTTTGGAGAAGGATATGTAGTTGTTGCAGTGACTCAATGTCTTCTTGTTCAGTGTTTTGGTATCTCTCTCTTGTGCACTACTCCTCAAGGAGGTGCACTACCTTTGTATGGTTATGCTGCTGCAACTAGGGTGGTATTTCTAGTGGAGCTAGCACTTGTGCTAGGGTTTATCTGATTGGACTTGATTTGTGAACACAATCTATCTAAGAAAGGTTGCTGGGTTTTTTCCCCCATTTGGGGTGTTCCTAGGATAAATCTCTTGTGTTCTTTTTGTCTCTTGTTTATGATACTACTTCTCAGTACATGATATATATATGTTAATGATAACAAAGTAAAACAACACTGGTAACACTAATGCTTTGTATATAAGGAAAATCCAACATGGTATTAGAGTTGGTTACCTTCAAAACAATTTAACCATTGGAAGGAAGATCGGTACAACGACACCTTGCAGCACCATGCAGCTACAATACCTTGTCAATCTTGTTGATCACTTTCCCAAGGACATTGGGGATAATTCTTGTACAGAGTAGTGCACCCTAACCTAGCGCACCCCCTTAAACCCTCAACGTGCAGTTTGGTGAAGTTTGAAAAATCGAGGTTTTTCAGTGCCAGGGTTTCTACCATTGAAAAATGTCTACCAATTTGAGAGTAGATTACATATTGGATGGAGCAGATAACTTCATATCTTGGAAGCACATAGTTCTCCTCATTCTAGAAGAGAAGGAATTATTAGATCACATCAAGAAGATGCTTCCAGAACCCAAAGATGAAGAAGCAAAGGAAAAGTTCAAGAGGAATGAGGTCAAGGCCAAAAGGATCTTAACTAATTCAATAAAGGATCACCTGATACCCAATGTATCAGAACTAAAGACATCGAAGGATATGTTTGATGCCCTAACCAGAGTTTCTGAAAGTAAGAATACCAGTCAAAATATTACTTTAAGGCAACAACTTAGAAACGTGACAATGAACAAGTCAAAAACAATGGTCAACTATTTTATGAAGATATCACAGATCAAGGATCAGTTAGTAGCTATTGGAGACCCAATAGAAGACGTTGAACTTGTGACCACCACGTTCAATGGATTCCCTCCCTCATGGGACCCATTTTTCCAAGGAATTTTCATAAGATGAAGATTTCCAAAGTTTGACAAGTTATGGTTAGATTGCACTCAAGAGGAATCCAGGCTGATATCCAAGAAACAAAAGATTAATGAGGATGAAAATCAAGCACTTGCTGCCCAAGTGAAGAAGAGAAAGAAAAGGGAATAAGGCAACCCAAAGAAGTTTAAGAGACCTTGTTACAAGAAGGATGCGTCAAAGATCAGATGCTATAGTTGCCAGAAGCTGGTACATTATGCCTTTCAATGTCCAGATATAAATTAAAAGAAGAAGAAGAAACATTGTGCACATGCAAAAGATGTCGAAGAGCACTCAAAGGCATCAAAGCATGAAGAATTTGTCTTTTATACAATGGCATTTTTCATATGAACGATAGAAGAAAACTCAAGCAGGACAACAACACCAGACTCCAGGTTTGCATATCAGGTTTGATATTTTATATTGTTGTTTCTTAAGAAAGTATTGTACCTAGGATAACAGTCTTTACAACTTTATTATTTTCTATTTCTATCAAATGTTTAGGTACACCTGAATATTGTCGATACGATTATCATTAAGAAAATGCTCATTGTTAATGATATACTTGTCTACAAGATTAAATTGATCTCCTATAGGAGATGTTCTTGATTACTAACCATTCCGTGGAGGTTACCATGGAAATATTGTTCTTGTCTCTTGTTCCAGGCAGGTCACAGATGATAGCTCTGAGAAGAAGCTATGATGATGATTGCAGGAGGCAACTATTTAGACAATCTCTAGCCGAGACATAGAACTGTGTACACGAATGTACACACCCATGTGAAGTAGAAGACGAAGAAGAGTATCTCTTATGGAGATTGACTATGATGAGTAGAAGGATCAAAATATGACCATACAATTAATTTGACCACTCTTTGGATCATCAGGAAGAGTCAGTAGTGCCAGAAGGGCCTACCTAGAAACGATGCAATAAGCAAGGATGTTCTTGTGATACCTTGCATAATGCAAAGGAGATACAGATACATGACATTGATCAACCATACTATGAAGAGAAGCAGATGACTCCACCCAACCATAATATGAATATAAGCAGATGACTCCACCAGTGGTGAGGGAGGTAGCCCCACCAAGTACCAGCTCAAAAGGAGCTAGATTTTAGAGGGACTCAACCCTTAGGATCTAGTAGGGAGGAGGAACCTCCCAGTATAGTCCATAGGAGATTAGACTTCAGAAGAAGTCAACAAATTTAGCGGAATCAGGTGGCTCTGAAGATCGTATAGACTTAGAGGGAGTCAAGCTTTAGACGGAGCATGCAGATTCAGAGGGAGCATACAGATTCAGAGTGAGGTTGATCTCAGAGAGAGTTAGTGGCTTAGAGACTTTCATTCAGAAAGTATTCCTTCTCAGATTCAGATAGAAGCAAGAGACGTCTTCCAAGACTGACAGACAGATGCCATGAGTTGAGGAGGCTAGATTAAAGCTTCAGAGGCTTTTAGGAGATGTGAGATCTCCTCGGAGGATTCCGTTTTCTCGATAGACCTTGCTGCAATGAAAGAGGAGGCAATAATTAGTCAGAAGGGCTGGGATATAGATTTTTCCTTAGTTCCATAAACCACACATGTTTTCCATCTATGTGGCATTGATGAGAAACATCATTGATTCAAAGCTTTCCACCATTGAAGAAGCTGCTGAGAAGCAAGAGTGGAAGGATGCCATGATGGAGGAGTATTAGTCCATCATGAAGAATGATGTGTGAGAGGTGGTTCCAAGACCAGAAGGGAAGTCAGTAGTGACTTTCAACTTGATCTACAAGATCAAGCATGTTGCAGATGACAACATATAAATGTACAAATCTTGATTTGTGGCCTGAGGATTCTCCCAGAAAGAGGGAGAATATTATGATGAGACACTTTCTCCAGTATCTAGAAGAAGTGCACATAGAGCAACCATAAGATACATGAGAAGGAGTCTCATGTCTACAGATTAAAGAAGGCTTTGTACGGGCCTAAGCAGACACCCAAGACATGATATGCCACGCTTGCTCCAATGATATGCCATGATTGTCACAATGTATCAAAGTTGCCTCCAATTCTCATGGTTGAGCAGAAAACATACATTAGTGGCACTCAGTAAATCAGAACCATACTATATCATAGCAAGCCCAACAAGTTGTGAAGCAATGTGGCTCTGGAAGTTGCTAGCTAGGATATTTGATTTAGAATTGGAGCCAACTTTGATACAATGTGACAATCAAAGTTGTGTGAAGCTTACTGAGAACCTTGTATTCCATGACAGGTATAATCATATAGAGATCAAATATCATTACATTTAGGACATGGTGCAAAGAGGAGTCGTGGAGCTCAAGTAAATATCCACGAATGAGCATATAATGAACATTCTCACCAAGCCCTTGTCAAAGAGTGAAGTATGAGTACTTCAGGGACAAGCTCAAAGTGTTGTTGAATGTCCACCCTTCTTGAGAGGGAAGTGTGTTGTTTCATATCTTGCTAACTAACCCCTCTGGCCAAGGGTTCCCTAGATCAATCATGTGAGGTGACTGAGGGGGTAATGCATTGTTAGACCTGCTGAGAGAAGAAATATCACACGCGTAGTCGTAAGACTATGGAGGAGGTTGTGTGACTCTGGACAGTAGCTGTGTGCTACTTCGATGGATGTGTTCCACTGGTGGAGGCCGTGTGACTCCATAAAGTAGTTGTGTGCTACTTTGGTGGATTTGTTCCACTGACAAAGGTTGTGTGACTCCGGACAATAGTTGTGTGTTACTTTGTTGGATGTGTTCCACTGGCGGAGGCTGTGTGACTCCGGACAATAGTTGTTTGCTACTTCGGTGGTTGAGTACCACTTGCAGAGACTATGTGTCTCTAGACAATAGTTGTGT
This sequence comes from Picea mariana, assembly GCA_032191745.1. Classification (NCBI taxonomy): domain Eukaryota; kingdom Viridiplantae; phylum Streptophyta; class Pinopsida; order Pinales; family Pinaceae; genus Picea; species Picea mariana. The sequence goes on along the minus strand of JASDQU010101130.1, from coordinate 104,309 downwards.
GCTACTACAGTGGATGTGTTCCACTGGCAGTGATTGTGTGTCACTGGACAATAGTTGTGTACTACTTGGCAACAATTGTGATCTATTAGATGGCATTGTAGTAGATGTGTGCTATTAGTTGATTGTCATGGATATTACCAAATCATTTGGATGTAGCTGTGTGTGCTACTGTTTGATCATAGAGACTGTGCTTGATGATTCGAGCTACCAAAGGCATTGTAGCAGTCGTGTGCCTACTAGCAGATTGCAGAGTAGTAAATGGACTACCAAATGAAGACATCGTGAAAGATGCCTCCCTAGTTAAGAGGGAGTGTTGATTTTTTGGTATACGTGGGAGGATATTTCCCTCCTAGATGACCTTTCTTAGATGCAGAGAAGATTCTGGAAGCAAGAAATCCATTGGATCGATGTTGAAATACCCTAGAAGAGAAGTCATCCCAGGAGAATAAAGTATAATGAAAAGACACCTTCCCAAAAGAGAAGTCATCCCAGCTAGAAGGACAAGAAGACTATAAATAAGGAGGCACCTTAGCTTATTTGTACATTCAGACACACTCTCCCAGCTACACAGAAGCAAGGCGGAAGTTTGGAGAAGGAGATACAGTTGCTGTAGTGACTCAGTTTCTTCTTGTTCATTCTTTTGGTATCTCTCTCTTGTGCACTACTCCTTAAGGAGGTTCTCTACTTTTGTATGGTGTTGTTGCTGCAACTGGGGTGGTATTTCTGGTTGAGCTAGCACTTGTGCTAGGGTTTATCTGATTGGACTTTCTTAGTGAACGAAATCTATCTAAGAAAGGTTGTTGATTTTTTCCCCCCATTTAGGGTTTTCCCAAGATAAATCTCTTGTGTTCATTTTGTCTCTAGTTTATGCTGCTACTGCTCAGTATATGATATATATATATATGTTAATGATAATGAAGTAAAAGAACACTAATAACACTAATTCTTTGTAAATAAGGAAAATCCAACACTAAGGAGGCTTGATCGTACCCTTAGTCGCACTACTTGATCACCGAGGTACTAGAGAGTATCTTCCTGAGTGTTGTTCTCAATGGCACTATAATAATCAGGCAACTAATCGACTAATCTAGGGTTGGTTTCAGAAGACCAAGGGGACTCCCGATATACCTTCTGGTACATGGGAGCGATGGTCGTGTACAGATTCTGTTTGATGCGGTACTACTAGAGGGGTACCAACATGGGTTACAGAGGTTTCCAATAAGGGTGAAACTTTGGTTTCTAGGCAACCCCGTGAAACTGTATGTATTTCTTGCATGTATTATTCCCCACCCCATTTTTACCTGTTGAATGACATATCTTTATGCTTTAACGACGCTAGCAACACACGTCTCTACCCTGGAAAAATTTTAACCCACAAATCCTGCCAAGGAAAGTGCTTTGATACCACTTGTATGAGATAACAAGTGGTTGTCCCCACTTGCCCCAAATCTTAGTCATATTTTGTCTTTTGTCAGTCCGGACGAATCAAGATAATTATCCCCTTGTGAAAAGCACCTTCTTTTGACCTAAAGATTGCAGTTAGTAATTCTCGGTTAACTGGCTAGCGATGCTATAAGTAAAGGCCTGAGCCTCTCATTTGATCATTCAAGAGTTGGAATTTAGAGCTCTACAAGTTTGAGTCTAAGTCCTCATGTCATAAGTATGTAAATCAATTCAGTTTATGTATGGTCTCTCCTTGCATCTATTGATGATATTGGAGATCAAAAGTAATTGGATAGTTTGTCTGTTCTGGAATAAAAGTCATTCTTGTGTGGATAAGTTATGGAGCAGTCCATATGTAACGAAGATTGGAGATCGATCCTGCTTGACTCACAACCTAAATCAAATTACAGTTCCCATGGATTAAAAATGGTGTATTATATTAACAAAATTTGAATTTTTATGTCTATATTTTAGTTTTGTATGTGTAATTTATAATATGTGTGTGTGTGTGTGTGTGTGTGTGTGTGTGTGTCCTCCATGCGTCTCTGGAGTAGTCATGTCCCATGTTGGACACTTGTATTTCTGTATCCTATGTGTCTCATGTCCTCACGTCATGTGACTTAGGATCATATGATCATCCATCTAGTCTCAAAACTTAACTTCCAACATTATGATGTTGTAGATATAAAAGCCAAGATCAATCAAAACAAAGAAGAATTTTGTAGGACTAAACATCACTAGGATTGGAATTCCATTGCTTGCCTACGCGGGAAACCCCGAGTACTTCCCCACTTAGTGATGGTAAACGGGGTAAACCGCTGACCCTGATTACGAGGCCTAATCCCAAAGGGGAACAAGAGATTCAAACCCGTGACCTCCTCCGATGGGGATAGCTTCATGTTTGGCTTAGAACCACTTGAGCTAACCCTTAAGGCTATGCCATCTTTATAGAATTATTCCTTGAACATTGCAATAAGAAGTCAAATGTGAAAGTTGTTGTATTAAGTAGGACACACCATATATGATTAATAATAACAATAACCTAATTTTAAGGTTATCCAATATACTCAAATTTACTTTACAAAGGTAGAAAAAACAACATACTATGTAGTTTTTATAGAGTTATTCCTGAATTATTACAATATAAGAAGTCAAGTGAAAATCAATGTATTAAGTAGGACATATCACATATTAATAATAATAATGATCTAATTTTAAAAAGAAAACATATTCTTAACCATTATACTTATTTAAAAAGAAATAATAGATATTAGTTTTAAGTTATTTTTTAAAATAAAATTTTTTCTAAATTTTATTAATTTACAAAAATATGCATATAAGTTAACATAAAAAAAAGCTGTTATCATAATTTTTATTAACAGAACTAAAATCTAAAAAGTTAAGGTGGGCTTAAGTCGAAATAAGCCTCGTCATAATGATAAACATATTAAACGTTAACAATGCGTTAATGCTGTATACAAATAACTAACTTAACGATCCAACTAATCGCGGGAGGACACTCGTAACAATCATCTGGGGCCTTGTGCCATATAGTGGCTGGAGGATCTGCATCAATAGGCATAGTTTTTCACCCATTGGTAGGTGGCTCCGGGAGCTTAGGCCCTTCGGTATAACAAGTGTTATGAGTGTAAAACTGTTTGCCACATCAAGAGGGTTCAGTAGACAGATTGGGTGCCAATCTTATCATTTAGTGTTGTGGTGGGGTTTATTATGGTTCTTCCTGCTCCCAAGCTGATTATCATTTAGTGGTGTGGTGGGGTTTATTATGGTCAGTAGAGCTAGGTTGATAAAAAGGTTTTTGTGGATTGAGAAAATTATGCACTATATAATAAGTTTATGATTAGTTCACATAGAGTAAGCTTTTGTGGACCAGATATGCCAAACAAGCACAAGGATCCTGAGAGACTCTGCACTTCATATATATGATCACATACCAATACTCAAAATGCTATTAGAAATGCTCCATCTCCAAACCTTGCAGGTCTGCACAATAATTTACAATGGTAAGATTGCACACATCAGTGCTACATCAAACCAAGAAATTAATATGATATAACAATATTAAACAAAGCATCATTTTTGTTTTGTTAATCCAATTTTGTTAATCCAAAAGAAGACTCCTGTTAGAAGACCATCCAAGCACCTAAATGCAATGGTCCATAGAATTTATATATTTTTTTCGTAACAAGCATGCCTAGTCACTGTGAAGAAGTTAAAGAACAAATTACCTATCATGCACTAAGTAATGGATGGCCAGAGGAGATGGTAAATAGAGGCCTTGGAAACATGCTGTGGGCTGGAAGGTAGTAAATAGAGGTCTTGTCGTAGGTCCTGGAATTTTACTTAAAGAGTACCTGATGTAATGGCATTTGACTTTGTTGCAAGTTAAATTCACCTGCAACTTCAGTGTGAACAGATATACAAGCAGTTTCCTTTCTAAATCTTTTGGGACAGATTTTGAAATGAGTTGTGTATTTGGTGGAATCACTGGTTGATATATGTGTTGGTGGAATGTTCATGAATTTGCAGAGCATGTCTTAAACTACAGGTGCAACTGAAACAAAAGTTACAAGATAGTTGAAAAATATTAGAGATAGGGAGCTTCATAAGAAGGAATACGCTTGAAGTGAGACGGCATGCCAAAGAAAGGATTGTTTTCCAAAGGAAACTTACAAGAAGTTAAAGCAAAAGAACACAAGGCAATGTAAAGTTTTGGTGCAGGTTAATATGACAACATCCCTGTTATAAATTTTCCAGAATAGTTGGATATTAGTTTGATTTTCAATGTTCCAAACTCTATTCCATTTCATATTTTGCTAGATTGAATGAAAATATATTATGCAAGAAATCATTATGCAAATAACGTCATCTTCAAATATACCAATTTGCACTAATAGTTCATAGCAAAATCATGGCAATCCCAAATTGCAGGAAGAATAAGGCATAATGATGCCTGTCCCACAAAGCAAAACCTTTACATTAATAAAAAGCATCAGATAACAATTTTAGGAAAAGCTGGATAAATGGCCTACTCATCCCATTTCATTATACTTCCAGCTCCTGCACTTGCACGCTGACATTCCTTCCAAAAACTTCAGACTGCTTCCGTAAAAGGTGATCAAGAAATGTGTCTAACACGGCTTGGGAGGATAAGAAATTGGTAGAGCGAAACTTGAGTTTAAGAGAGGCTGCTCTTTCTCTTAATTGGGCTCCATGCTCGCTTTCCATCAACAACTTCACTCCATTGCCAATTTCCTTCCTGTTCACCAGCCCATCCTGTGTTGGTATGTCGATCATGGCCGCAATCTGGAGGTCCTTGACGAGCAATTTGGCATTGTAATGCTGATCTCCTCTGATGGGCCATGCCAAGATGGGAACGCCGTGGTCGATGCTTTCTACTGCGGAATTCCACCCACAGTGCGAGAGAAATCCTCCAGTGGATGGGTGAGAGAGTATGAGCAACTGAGGCGCCCAACCACGGATTATCAAACCCAGTCCCTCGATTCGACCTTCGAAACCCTCCGGAAGCAGATCCTCTCCCCCTTCTCCTTCATCACTACCCTGATGACGAGGAGGATGATCAGGAGGGGGAGGGTGATCATGGTAGTGGTTCTGTAAAACCCAAATGAATGGCTTCTGGGCAGCTTCCAATCCAAGAGCGAGCTCTCTGATCTCTTCGTCGGAGGGTCCGACTTCGCTACCGAAAGAAACGAAGAGAACAGATGCAGGCGCCATGGAATTCAACCATTCTAGACATTGGTCTTCATCGATACTGCTCTTCTTGCTGCGGATGGCGCTATCATGTGTTACAGTAGTGCCTGATCCCGACTGATCCGAGAAAGAAGAAGAGGGCAGAAGAGGCCCTGCTGCCCAGATGGGCTTCTCTATCTCCTTTTCTATGTATTCGATGAACGGAGACTCCAGCTCCTCGCACGTGTTAATTAAAATCCCCACGCAGTCTTTGATCCCATTCATCCACGGCGGAGAATGGGATTTCGAACCAGGAGGAGGAGGTGGAGGCCTTCGTCCAGGCGGAAATTTGGGTTTAGAACCTTGAGGCCCACCTGCAGGAGGAGGAGGATGCCCTCGTCCAGGCGGCGGAGGAGGACCACCACCACCTCCGGGAGGAAACGGAGGAGCGCGATGCTGCAATTCGGACTGAGTAATGGACATGGACGGAGGGAAACCAGGGACTGAGAAGGCGGCCTGCTTGTCGTCCTGTTGAAGTTGATCAAGAGCGCTTCGGTGTTTCCAGATTGCATATTCGAAGGCCAAAGAACAGGCCCCAGAAGTGAAAAACGAGACTCTGGGAATACCGAACTTGTTGCACAATTCAGGTATCCATCCCATCATAACATCGCCGATGATGCAGAGAGGTGGTGTTGAGAGCTTCTGTAGAATGTCTTCCATGGCCTTCTGCTGCTGCTGCATATGATCGTGACCATGAGGATGATGGTGATCAGGATGTGGTGCCGATTCCTCCTCCTCCTCCGATTCCAATTCAATGACCGTGATGCGAAGGCCCGAGGAGGAGTGATTGGCTACAGTGCGTAAAGCAGCAGTGACTGAAGAGTCGGCTACAATTGTAATGGGCAGTCCTCGTGCTGCAAGTCGCTTGCAAAGCTCAATGCAGGGGAAGAGGTGACCCTGCCCGTGGAAAGGAATCGCCATTATTTGAGCTTCTTCTTCTGCCATATTTCTCCCTTTCACATACCAGATGGAGATCGATAATCGTTTTTCCTTTCCATCCAGACATATATATATATATATATATATACCGACGGACTGATTGATTGATGGATGTATGTCTTAAGGACGAAGAAATACCGACGGACTGATTGATTGATGGATGTATGTCTTAAGGACGAAGAAATGTATGCAAACCCTTTTCCCATCGCCGGCCAGTGGAATTTTGAATGGTAGGTAGTAAATTATATTTGTTAGTGGTGGAATCGAGATACCATCGGTCCACGTAGAAGCACTTTTACTCCTATGTCCTATTGCTTCCGACAATAGGTTATTCTAGCAAATTGTCGCCGACCTACACCACAGCCTAACCGACACATGTTCGTATCGTTGGATGAAATAAAAGGAAAATTGCCTCCTTTACAATTCCCATTCATTGCTTTTACTTAACAGACCGTCAAAAGATCGTGTATTGGGATTCGCTGGCCAATATAATAAGCACTAGTACAGAGTAAGGTAACTAGGAAGCAATCTTCTCTCTAACTAGGAAGCAATCTTCTCTCTTTTAAGGGAAAAAATGGTCTGAATCGGACCAGATTTTCAAGCGTAGCTTGAGTTTGGTATGGATCAAGCTTTCTATGCATTTCAAAACTTTATCTTAGGGATTTTGTCCCATTTTAAACAATCCAGATGCTCAGTGTTAGTACTGAAAGTCACACTTTGATTGCTAAAGTGTAAGCTCAGCGCCCATCAGAATGTAAAATATAACTTTGGTTTTGAATAGGTGGATCAACAAGATGGATAAAGAAAGAGAGAGGGCAGCAAAATGCAGATCAATAGGCTACACCAATGGACAATGGAGTCACAAACATCCCACTCATCTAAGGCACAAAAGCTGCTTAACAAAAAACAAGATTATATGCTGATACGTGGAAGAAATGAAGAAGGAAAACATAAGATAGAATGCTCAGTAAATAGAGATCCTCTCAATTCAATGAATCAACAAATACTTGAATTTAAACAATGACTGATGGGCAAAATACAACAGATCCTCTGCTGCTTAGGGATCCATAAATCATTGACAGCCTTTGATCCTCAAATCTGCAATATATTCAAATAAGAAGAAATATAAAAGAAGAGTTACAATCTGAAATCACAACTCTCATGAGTCTCCAATAACAGTAATGCTTACAATCCTAAAATGCCCATAGGCTTACAAATGAACACACATAGAAAACTCCCTATTCCTACTCTCTCTAACCTCTCTTGGCTCATCCCCCCCTTCTCCAAGAGATATCTCCCTCCTTAAATAGAAAATAACATCAAAATAACCTAAGGAGGTTGAATCCAATTTCTTCCATTGAATTCTAAGCCTTGGAGATAGGTGGCAACAATCAAAGAGACAAAAATCCAACAAACCACTAATTTTCAGGAATTTGTTGGAAATTATTAATAAATTGTTTCCATCTCATGCATGAGGCCTTTGATGGAGCTAAATATTAGGTGAAGGTGTCCCTTGATATCTAATTGATCCTTGAGAATCCATTCGAACTCTCCTTAACATGTGGCAACCTCCCAATAAGGCGAATATCAAAACCGTGACTGCTACAGGAAATTAGTACGCAACGCCACTGTGCAGAGTATGCAACGCCTACTTCTATATCCAATATATCTCAAACCAAAACACATTTTGAAAAAATGAGAGAGGTTTTTGTTATTTGGAATGTTATGAACAAAAACCTCCTCCAATTTTCAAAAATACATCCTCAACTTCTCATAACCCAAGTTTTAAATTAGTGACTCAAAACTGGCAGAATAACTCTGCACAATTATCCTCTGCCAGAATATTATGCAGCGACTGTAGGTAGCACCTGACTGTGTTTCTGCACCTGTATGCAGCTTCCGTCCTCTGTGAAATATTACGCAACACCATTAGGTAGCACCAGTTGCGTTGCGTCTGTGTGCAAGTGTGGGTAGTGTTAACTCCCAAAATAGCACCATCATTTTGGTTGGGTTTTACGGTGAATGATCGTTTATGGTTTTGAGTTGCAAATGGAAAAATGATAAACTTGCAGGCAACTTTTCGATCCCTTCCTAAGCTCCAAATTAAAATCTAACAACACCATTGGAAAGCTGAGATTCTCTAGATGTCGATCGACTATTCATATATGAAAAATGGATTTTTTATGATCAAGAAATTCGATTTTGAAAATTTGTCCGCTTTCAACAGCACCAGGCTACTTTTCCGCTACCCGTTAGCTGTTGAAAGCGGCGCTTTCCGTAGCTAAGGAGCATTTTTTCACAGGCTACGTGCTGTGGAAAGCCTGTAACGGCCAGAATGTCACGATTTTTGCCCAGATTTGAAATTTTTGAATTAAAAGCAGATGAAAACGTTGGGATTAGACAGGTGGTGGATTATTCCATCAAATCCAAAGGCTATTTTGGGAAAGACAAGTC
>JASDQU010101130.1:83460-94974 GCA_032191745.1 Picea mariana | reverse complement strand
TTCATATACAAAGGTATCATAAGGGATCTTATTGGATTTAATAATCATGACCTTAGTCTTATCAGTATTAACAGTCATACCCATATTGGAGCAAAAATCCTTGAGGATTCAGTTGGTTTTCAAGATCATGGGGACTCCTTGCCATAAGAATGATATCATCGGCATAAAGAAAAAGATTGATGACTATACCAGTGAATGTAGGGCCGACACAACCTGCTTTTTCCAAACATTATTCTAATTTATCAATGTATATGCCAAAAAGGGTAGGGGACAAGGGACAACCTTGTTTGACTCCGATATTGCAGTTAATCTATTTTGACCAGCCCTCAGTGTTTTTAAACTTAGCAATAACGTTCTCATACATCCTTATTGCAACAACCCTCAACTCGAGAGACACGTTTATCTCTTCCAACCTATTCCAAAGGTTTTTCCTAGGAACCATGTCAAAATATTTTCTAAAGTCAACAAAACAACAAAATAGATTGGTTTTAGTATTGCAAAACTCCTCTGCAATGATCCTAAAGGTGAAAATATGGTCCACAGTTGAATGATATCTCCTAAACTTGGACTGGCCTTTAACTCTTTTACCGTGAATTTCTATCCAAAGGCTAATCTTCTTTCCCAAAATAATTCCATAAAGATTGGCTCAAATCAGGCTAATCATAATGGTCCTATAATTAGAGAGATTGTTTTTATCCCCATTTTTAAAAATAGGAACAATGAGGCTTTGCATCCAAGGTTTAGGGAAGCCCTGCTTGACTGTCAAATTGAAGAGCTTGTGTATGTGAGGGATAAGGATTGGCCCTCCGATTTTAAAAATTTCAGGTTGGTAGCCTTCAATGTCCTTAAATTTCCCATTTGCAAGTCGCTTAACCCCAAACTCTATGTCATCTAAAGAAAAAACTTCTTCCTTTGTAGAGACAATAGGAATGGTGTCCATGGCATTATGGAACTCGTAAATATTTTTAAGGTAGGAATTTCAGTCCCTTAAGGGAATCCTATTATTTTCTTTAGTATTGCATTTTAGAATTTGACTCTAGAACTTCTTAGGATCTAGCTTATATAGTTGTGAAAGTTGCTCTTGCCTTATATATATATATATATATTTCCTTTTAATTAAGGCTTTGTATGTATTAATCTTATCGAGTTTTAAGGAATGATTAGAAGCATCCCTAATGGTTTTAATATAAATTTTACATTCTTTATCATACCAAGGGTTGGTCGTTCTATTATTCATTTTATAGGATACCTCGAAAGAGAACTTGTTAATATAAGTGGAAAGGGTAGTTGTAAAATTATGATAGACTTCTTCAATGTTGTCCTTATAAGTTAGGATATTTAATTTACTATTTAAATCCTTGAAGAAAATGTAGACTTTAGTTTTGTCAAAGCACAAATTCCTTTGATTATCATAATTCTCTTCAATGGTGCTCCTATGCATGGAAAATTTTAGAGTTAGGGATAAAGGTTTATGATCAAAGTCAGGCTCATGGTAATTTAAAAGGTCAAAATTTTCTATTTGGTTGGAAATAGGGATATCAAATATCACATAATCTACAACACTACTACCTAGCCCATGAATACACGTCATCTAGTTGGAGTTTGGCCACTTTGTTACTCCATTACAAATTATTAGGTCTTGAGAGCTGCAAATCTTGACCAACTTAGTACCAAACAAATTCTCAATTAGGTCTTCAGAGATTCTTTTGTAGCTATTAGATAAAACAAGGTCCTCATCTATCCATAAAGGATTATGGTTGGAGTCATTACTTAAAAGAGTAGCTTGTTTAGTTGCAATACTACCATTAAAGTTTCCTAGCAGGAAGATATTACCTTCATTTTTCAAACTATAAATATCGTGTTCTAAATTATTATAGGGACAATTGTTATCTAGATTGTTTTTCTTATAAAAAATAGAATTAATAGGTGAAAAATATCAAATTGCTATATACATCTTCTTAGCATTGCTATCTGAAATTTCTATCCAAATGTAATGATTAAGAGGTTCAATCTAAAACCAATCTATATATAGAGTCACGTTTCTTAGAGTTGGAAAGGTAAAGAAGAATGAAAAGTTAGATCTTGTGCATACATATGTATGAGGACTAGCTCAGGTATCATCTCTTGGTGGCTCTCGTTATTATGTTACTTTTATTGATGATGCAACTAGAAAAATTTGGGTTTATTGCATTCGACAAAAAAATGATGTTTTTTATACTTTTAAGAAATGGAAAGATTTGGTTGAGAATGAGACAGGAAAAAGGTTGAAGTGTCTCAGATCAGACAATGGAGGTGAATAATGCAGCAAGGCGTTTGATTATTATTGTTCATACCATGGGATTCATAGAGATAATATAGTTCCAAGAACACCACAATAAAATGGTGTGTCAGAAAGGATGAACAAGACAATCATGGAATGTGCAAGGAGTATGAGATTGCATGCAGGGTTTTCCTTACAGTTTTGGGTAGATGTTGTAGATAGTGTTGTTTACTTGATAAATAGAGGACCTTCAAGTTCTTTGGATGGTGGCATTCCATAGGAGGCATGGACAGGTAAAAAGATAAACTATTCATTTTTTAATACTTTCGGTTGTGAAGCATTTGTCCATATTGATAAAGAAATAGAACAAATCTTGAGGCAAAACCCAAGAAGTGTACCTTTATTGGATATGGTGTTAATGATTTTGGTTATCGCTTATGGGATTATGAAAATTACAAAATCATTAGGAGTAGAGATGTCATATTCAATAAGAAGGTCATGTAACAAAATCATTTGTAGGGAAAGAAACATGAAAAAAAAAAACAGAATACACAATGCTTGATAAGATCACTGAAAAAGAAATTCCAAAGGTACCATAAAATCAAAATATACAACAATAGGAGAAACAGGTACCTCAAACTCCTGCAAGTGTTGTTAGAAGGTCTAGCAGGTTAATTACACCCCCTAAACGATACTCTCATTCATTGTATTATTTATTATTGACTGATTATGTTGAACCAGAATGTTATGAAGAGGCAATGCAGGTAGAAACCAAAAAGAAGTGGGAGCAAGGAATGAAAGAGGAAATGGATTCCTTGGTAAATAACCAGACTTGGTACTTGATTCAGTTGTCTGCAAGAAAAAGAACATTATTGAATAAATGGGTTTACATGTTGAAGGAAGAAGATGGAGGAAAAAAATGATACAAGTACCATAATAGCATGTTCAAGAGGTCTCATGATTCTTGACTACGTCACACCTCCCCACTGGGACCTTTTGGTCCTCCAAAAGGTTATTACATCAATTGAATACATCATTACATAAATCGACTAAAATAAACAATAAATAGTCATTCAACAAAACATTAACTAGACTCAGTAAGTTATTTTATAGATCAAATCACTTTTATTACATCAAGTAGACTAAACATTGAATCGATGAAATATTTACATATGTGGCATATAATCTGTCTAGTTCCAAGCAGTGGACCCATCTTCTGTCGATGGAGTTTCGCAGTCATTATTTTTCTCTTCTACAACATCCTTCTTCTGCTCTGGCACTTCAGGCTTTTTGAAGCGTCTCAACTCTGGATGCGGCTTCCAAAAACTATCTTCACAATGCCAATTCCTTTGACAATGTGATCAATAATTTTGTGTTGGTATGAATTTAATGAAGTCTTTCCTAGACTGAGTTGAATCCCCATTGGATTTTCCCGACTCTTGTCTTGGCCGTGTTGAATTTGCATGTTGATTCTTCTTGACATGTAGTGTTGCATCATCATATCTTGGTGTACTCCTTGTCACCATGATCTTATTTTTGTATAATTTTTTCTTACAACATACTGCAACACAATGGTTATGACTGCCACAAAATGTACATGGAATTATTATTTTTATAAGGTCTATGACCCTAGCATGTTCGTCATTAAAGGTAGGGGAAGAGATTTATACCTTTCGACCATTTTAGCTTTCTTTTGTGACTCATTGTTCGCGTCACTACTAGCTTGAGCTTCTTGCTTTCCTTTACGAGTTCAAATCCATTTTGGTTTCAGTTCTATATGTCGATCCCAACAATGGTCAACATCGTGTCCGAACTTCTGACAATGTGTACAACAAACCACTGGATTGTTGTCATCAGTAGACTCTTTTGCGTATCCCAATCCTTCATGGAGTAGTCGTTCTCGCACCTCGATAGGCTTAGCTCTGCCTTGACTATGCTTTCCAAGACCTTGTCCTTTCATGTAACCAAACTTTTATAGCATCTTCATACCAATTCCTTTGGTACGCTTTTCAAAAGTGGCAATATCCTGATCACCTGACTCCAGTTCTCGATTAGCTACAAGAGAAGCTGGAGTATAGTGATTACTTTCCATTGGTGAGGCAAATATGCCCATGGTCTCTCCTATTGATTGCTCCTCAAATGGAGTAGTGGGAGTATATGATCCTCCTCATATGATTTCCCACGGAATGGATGAATTTCATCATCCTTGATAGGACTCGGACTCCTAACAGAAGGACTTCTTCCAACTGGTCTTTCTTCTGTTGCTAACACCAATGTTCGCAGCCTTTCCCTGTCTTCTTCGAGGATTTGTACCAATATTCTCAGCTTGGCATTTTCTCACTGAATTTGTTGATTTATCTCTTTGAGTTCTTGGATACTAGCTCTCTTCAATCCTTTCCCCATTCTTATTCACAATTCTTGCAATGTAGTCAACCTACTTTTATACCACTTGATCTGAAATTGGTGCTTAGTAATTTACACCTTGACTTTGATTTTAACAAGATCTTTTCTATCAATGCATGTGAATTATATGAGCGGTAAAAAAATTAAAGAATGAAGAGAACTTGCAGAAAAAAAAGAGACTAACCATAAACATATTGAACACCAGAAATTGATAACGGAGATCGACAAATCTGCCTACATCTCTGGGCCTTTAGCTACAGTGTGGGAGGCTTATTTATTATTCCTCAATGCTCAAAAATATTCTTCAAAATTACATCACTTAGTTATTTGAATGACTCAATTGTACTATATTCTGTCTTAGGAACCCGATGCAATAGACGGTAGTCAAAAAGGTGGAGAAAAAATCTCGCAATAAGCCTCACAAGCTCGGTTACTCTTCTGACTTTGTTGCCTAACTCTTGCTTCAAGAGTCACTTGTGGCTTGTTTCAAACTACATAATGCTTGGTTTATATAGTATTGGGATTGGGCATCACATCCCAACTTCCTCCCAATATTTGGCCTCAATCTAGGCTCAAATGCTCCAAAACTGGGAGAAAATCCCATTAAAAAGGCATAAATAATTGAAAAAATATATTATATGGTTTAAAAACCACTTATGCACCCAAATTAGGCGTGCACCCCCTTTATTCGGGCTCCTGGTCTTATGGAGGTATCATATGGCCACATGTTGGTCAAACACGCACCCTCACCCCCTTTGGCTCCTGGTCTAGCTCCTGGGTCGACAGGTAACCCCCACCAACCGGGGCTTATCCCCTGAACTCCGCGCCATATCACAACAAAACCATATAAGGATGGAGGTTTCTTAAGCCCTACCCATCCACACTTGTGGCTAGCGGAAGGTTGTTAAGTCGTTGGCATTCCTAGAGGTCATGCGTTCGAATCCATAGGAGGTTCAAACAAATTTTGACCTTGCCCTTTTTGGAAAAACCCAGGGTGCCATGTGGTGCCCTCTGATTGGGCTATGTGTCACCATTTCATTGGCCCAAGCCACATCAGTTTCACATTCAGCGCAATGCCACATGTCACGCCTAGAGGAAGTCACCTGTCTACCAACTCATGACTGTACGACCACGTCACTGCCACATGTCCTCATCTGATCCTGCCACATGTCTTCCATATAGCCACATGTCCACATCTACGGTTGCCACGTCATTGTATATATTTCCACGTGTCATTCTATACAGTCCAGTCACCTACCACATCGACACATGAAAAATCCAAATTCACCTGACACATGTCATTCCCTGATGTTTCCACATCAACATGCTGACATCATATTGGCATCATCTACCACGTCATGTTGACGTACTACTGACGTCAGTGTATGGATTGTTGACTTTTACCTTTACTTTTTTTCTATTTGACCTAAACTTCGGATCACGATATATTCGTATACAGAGGCCATTTTCGAAACCAAATATACCATCAGAATCAGCACGAAGAGCACTACGTGATGGCATTGTTTTCATCTAAATCTGATAAATTTGAATTTTTGGCCTTTTTGGATCTATTTGGATCACTTCGAGTTGCAGGGGATAAAGCTAAGATATAGTGAGTTTGTTTGGGAATACAACTGGAGATTTAAGGATGTGATAGAAAAATTAGCAAACCTTATCCACGAGGATCATCAGAGAGAATGGTTTATCCAAGGGTTGCTACATTTAACCCATATCCCTTTAACATAACAAATGATAGCCACTTTAGGAGAAGCATTGGAGAAATCCATGAAGATAGAAGCTATGGTTGGTTATCTAGGGAACTTAAGAATCATGAGACCTCTTGAACATGCTATTATTGTACAATTGCAGGGCCAAATATCTGCATTAACTAAGAAAATTCAATAGTTTCCCCTTCCTAAAGTAGGTCGACCACAAGTCTAGTGTACGGGTTGTTACACGGAAGGTCGTGTAGAACATTAATGTTTGATATTGAATGGTATAGAACTCTCTAATACACCAATGGTTCCTCTGCTAGTGGAACCAGTGGAAGGAGTTGTGAAAGTTGCTACTACAACACCATTTCATGGGCCTATTCAATACCATGCCTTTCCAAATAATCAAGGAGGTCAGAGTACCAAGTATTGTGAGATTTTCATAAGTTATGGGAATTCCCCACAACACTTCCATATTCTACATAAGTATACCCCTTCCCTGAATATAGTATACTGAAAATTGTATGGGTCGCCTACTCATACTACCAATCTGTGTCACGCTCTAGATGCTCTTGCAGACAAGTTGGACCGATATGCATTATGGTTCAATGAAGAACCTTAAAGACCTGGAGGAAGTCAAAGAGGTGGAGGTGGACACTGAGTTGGACAAACTGGTGAAAGAGGACCAGTTCGTTGCTACAATTGTGATGAGCAAGGGCATCTGGTGAGAGATTTCCCCCTTCCAGGGAGACCTTGGTGTGCACACTGCAAGAACAACACCCATGTTACTGAAGACTTTCTGGATCTAATTGTTAAATGGTAATATCATGCCAAACAAAGAGTATAAAATATAATTAATTATGTACCCATAGATATGTATGAAATAAATGGAATTAATATTAACATTGTCACCATAGGAGGAACAAATACTAGGGTGGATGCAGAAAGTCCACATCAAATAAAAATTCAGAAGGTTGCACTAGAAAGTACCAAGTGTGATCTTGTAAGGTAGAAGGCATTATATAACATTGTAGTATAAATGTTTAGACAAATTCCTATCCCTTCAACACCTGCTAGTGCGAAAACTAGTTTCATGTTGAATCCCCATCATCCAAGGGTCACTAGAGAGTCAATCACTCAGATGGAATCCTCAGGTAAGTCACAGAAGAATGTTGATATTTGGCTTCAAATATTTTATAATATTTTGGATGATGGAAATATTAATAAGAAGTTGTGGAACACAATCAATGTAGAAATGGGAGCTGAAGGAAACCCAAAGATATTTTTTTCCGCTAACCTTCCGGAAAAGAATGCAAGTAGGGTTCGGAGGAGGAAAAGGAGAACTAGAAGGGAGTGAATCCTCATATTGATGACTATGATATTAGGGATGTGATGTTGTATTTGGGATCTAACATTAACATATTTCCAAAGAATACTTGGGAAGCAACAGGAAATCCCAATCTAGTCTATTCCCCTATTCAGTTGCGAGTGGTGAATCAATTTTGCATTTATCCTGTAAGAATATTGCAAAATATTAAAGTAGATTTGGATGGAATTAAAACAATAGTTTATTTTGAAGTCATTGCAATAATGAGGGGGAAGGATCCATATCCATCTCTATTAGGCATTGATTAGGCCTATGAAAACTATGTTTTCATTTATCTTAAAAATGAAACTATGACTTTCGAGTCTGATGGCATGAAGGTCCAAGGTATAATGAACCATCAGATGATAATATGGAGGAAGACATCCTTTATCAGTTGTATTCTCTCACTGCAGGGAAACAAGATGATTATATCAATCCCACTACAGATGGATCAGTTAGTTGGAGGAGTGTCTAGTCAGTGAATGAAGACTCTAAAGAAACATTCAATGATTGGAAGCAGAGTCGATATGAGAATTTTCCAGACATTACGTGACTATCAGATCAGTAAGATGGATTGGAACTGAGATAAGTGATTATTAAACATATGATGGAACCTCGGATCTGCACAATTTTCTCATTGACATGGAGGATAAGGTTTTGGCATAATAGACAGTCTCAACATTTGACTTATCTTTGAAGTCTTCCCCATCCAGGTGGTGGGCTACCCACAAAGGAACTCTTTCTTCTTGGGATGAAGTTGATCTCTCTATACAACACCATTTTCTTCCACTAGCATAAGTTGAATAGTTGGATAAAGATCAGAAGAAGAAGAGTCATATGTTAGCCTTGGAGGTATATGATGGTCTATTTGATCTAGCTAAACACATTGAGCATTGTCCTAGAGTATGGAAAGTTGTGAAACTTCCCTCTTATCTATGAACACATCAATTCTTCCATTCTCTAGGAACAATTCCAAAATCTTAGTATGTGCACGAAGAGACAAGAAGACAAATTGCATGCTCAAAGATACTATAGATCCCTTTCTGCCATGATTTCTCTTTTTATAGACTTACCATAAAAAGAGAAATCATGGCAGAAAGGGNCTATAGATCCCTTTCTGCCATGATTTCTCTTTTTATGGTAAGTCTATAAAAATCATAGTTGTATTGCAGCAAATTAAGAAAATGTTTTTTAGTAATGAATTCAAGCCTAAGTGTCCACTTACAGTCTATTATGAGCATGCACATCTACTTTAGTATAGTTCGTATCCATCTCCTGCAAGAATACCCATGGATTGTAGCAAGGTTGGAAAGGATCTTGAAGATCGTGCAGACTTAAAACAACCTAGACATTTAACCTTTAAAGAATCTGCAGGAACAAGATATGTTAAGGATACCCTATCAGGTGATACTAGTGGTTCATATACTCATCCTCTAATGTCGCAGAAAGTGAATATTGGGGGTTAGGAGCATCCTAATATGGAATCTATAGGAGACTATTGGGATGAGAAAACTATGACAGAGATATAGGCTTTGTTGCGGGAGTATGAGGATTTATTTCCTAAAAAAAAATCAGAGTTGAAGGAGATTAATGGATATTTAGGAGAGATGAAAATAGAACTGAATCCCAATGCCAATCCAGTCAAACTCATGCCATACCATTTGAATCCTAAATTCAAAGAAAAGGTTAAGAAAGAGATAGACAAAATGCTTGCAGTTGGGTTATCTTTCCTCTGGATGAGGCCAAGTGGATTAGTCCCATTGTGATATAGAGTAAGAAGGGTACTAATGATATCAGAGTTTGTGTGGACTACAAAATTTGTAACTCGGCTTCCACACATGATCCTTTTCCTACTCCATTCAGCGATGAAGTGCTTGATCTAGTGGTCAGAAATAAACCCTACTCCTTTACTGATGGATTCTCAAGTTATCATCGGGTCCGAATTGTGGAAGAGGATAAAAGAAAGACTACTTTCACTATAGAGTGGGGTTCATTTTCTTATAATGTCATGTTCTTTGGGATTAAGAATGCTCCATATGTCTTTTTTTAGGATCATCGTTCCTACATTCCATGATTTTATTCATAAGTTTCTTGAGGTGTATATGGACGACTAGACAATGTATAGTTTGTTGGAGCACATAGGTTTACTACGATTAATGTTTGACTATTACAGGTAGTTACAAATCTCTCTAAACCTAAATAAATGTATGTTTTGCATTCATTTTGCAAATATGTTAGGGAATATTGTATGCAAAGAAGGAATTTTGGTTGATCGTGCAATTTTTTTTGTGATTCTTAATATGCCTCCTCCTACGACTGTTGAACAGTTGCGGTCAACTTTGGGTCATTTTGGGTATTATCACAGGCACGAGGGATTCACCTTGATGACCAACATCTTATCAGGTTCATTCATAGACCGGGTTTTTTAATTGCTAAAATAAATTCAATACACTGTAGGTATTTCAGGGGGGGTGTGGGGTCTTAGGGGATTATAGGTATTGGTGGGTATAAAAAGGGGTGTCTAGTAAAAATAGGGGTTTCTTTTAATGGAAATATGTATTGGGGAGGGGGGGAATTAAAAAAAAGTATTTTAGGAGGTATTTATCAATTTCTAGTGAAATTAAGGGTATTCTTTAATATCCCATGAAGGAAGGTGCTATGTCACTAGTTCACTGAGTGAAGATCTTGTGATCACAGGTTTATCAGAAGTTACACAAGAATAATTTCCCCATAAGGAGAAGTTGTTGAATAAATCTAAATTATTCAATTGGAAACTCAAGTGTGATCAAGCTTTCAACATTCTCAAAGAAAAGTTGATTACTTCCCCTATTATGATATCTCTCGATTGGAAGGTGGAAATCCATGTACACATCGATGCTTTTGGAATTTCCTTGGGTGCAATCCATCCACAACCAAGTGAAGGAAATATTGATCATCCCATCTACTTTTCTAGTAGAACTATTTCTCAGGTCGAACGCAACTACACTACCACTGAAAGAGAAATAGGATTTTTCCATCGTCTATGCTTTGCAAAAATTTGGAAACTATATTCTTGGAGTTTGTTTCAAATTCTTTATTGACCATTTAGCTCTGAAATGTCTGGTCAATAAGATTGTGTTAGAAGGGAGGATTTGTTGGTGGTTGTTTCTTTTTTAGGATTTTTCCTTTGAGGTCATTGTCAAGCTAGGAAAATTAAACGTTGGCCTTGATCATTTATCCCAGGTAGAGTCGTGAGAGAGTGGTGGAGTTGTATATGACCAACTCCCAGATGAAGATCACTTTAAAATTGAGGATATCCCTGATTGTGTTTCTGATATTTCATTATTTCTCACTATTGGTATTGTTCCTGATGGATATTCTGCAACTCAGAAGAGGCACCTAGTAGTTTGTGTTAACTCCCAAAATAGCACCGTCATTTTGGTCAGGTTTTATGGTGGATAGCATGGCTATCAATGGTACTTGCATGGAACTTTTCGATCCCTTCCTGAGCTCCAAATTAAAATCTAACAACACCATTGGAAAGCTGAGATTCTCTAGATGTCGATCGACTATTCATATATGAAAAATGGATTTTTTATGACCAAGAAATTCGATTTTGAAAATTTGTCCGCTTTCAACAGCACCAGGCTACTTTTCCGCTACCCGTTAGCTGTTGAAAGCGGCGCTTTCCGCAGCTAAGGAGTGTTTTTTCACAGGCTACGTGCTGTGGAAAGCCTGTAACGGCCAGAATGTCACGATTTTCGCCCAGATTTGAAATTTTTGAATTAAAAGCA
>JASDQU010101130.1:51424-68115 GCA_032191745.1 Picea mariana | reverse complement strand
ACTTCTTGTGCTCAGACTTATTATGCTAATATAGATCACAGTTTTCTTTTAGTTTTGATTGTCAGTTTTCCATTTCCCTTCTGCACTGTTATCTGTGTTGTCATGCTTTTAATGGCTGTTATCCCATTATTTAGCACATAACCTGGTGACAAGTTTATTGATTGTCTCTTAGACCATGTTATGCATTGGTTTAGTTACAATTTATTCTCCATCCACCTTTAAGCTACTTGTTGATTAATCAATCCTTAAAAGCACTGTCTATTTGTTTATCATATCCATGTTTGAATGCTATGAAATGTATTGAGTTGTCCCATTGACCCATATTCATAAAACACAAAAAACATTTTTACTTGAAGTTACCAAGCACCTCTGGTCTGCAACCACAGAGGGTTTCTTGGAGTGATAACAGTATGCACATAGAATGAGATCTAAAATTGGTACATTTGTATCGTCTTATTGTTGGAACTAAGTTGTTGGTACTGGACTCTGGAGGTGAATATTTGATTTAGTGGAACACTTTTGCAAGCTGCTATGAGTGTCATGGAACCATATAGTCTTCATTCATATTTGCACCATGGCATAATTCTTATCTATGTGAATACATTTTGTTGATGTCGAACATAGAAAAAAATTGTCGAATTATCAACCATTAATGAATGTTGTTAACCGACACGAAAATACTCACCATTAATGTCGATGAGAGTCAAGATGCCCAAGTAGATCTTACTAGGTACGAATAAATGTGTCGCGCGTCGAGTTACCTAGAAGATCCGACAAACATGGGACATTGATATATTCCCACTATTTATTGGTGAGAGAACTTGCCATAAAGGCATGCAAGCCTCAAGGTACTGAAAAGGTCTCTAGTATCAATCCCAGATGATGTTCAGATGTTGATGGGTCAAAACTTGTCAGAATGAGGGCCATAAGGAATCCCCCATCATCTAACGTGAGTACAAAGTAATGATTTAGAGGACCATAGATGAAAGATCAAACATGTTTTATTTGGCAAAAGGAAAATGAAAATGTGGTAACTCAGCATGGTAAGTGAGTTGAATGACTTTATTCATGGGTTAGGTGTGAATAAAAGTGAGGCAGAAAAGTATGAAACTTGCAAAGGGGTGAAGCCATGCGCTAGTAGTGATAGGAAGATGAAAAGTTTAGGATTGACTTCAACATGTTAGGCTCAAAGGAAAGAAGATGATTAATCACATAATGGATTTGAGAGGATTCTTTGGATAGAAATGGTATGATGCATATGGTCTGAAATATAATGATATTCACTTCTTCATGATTTCATTGGGACATTCTTTTCTTCAAGAGTATGTGGTCTTTGAAAACCACTAGCACATAAATTGGTCTTCTTCATCATTTTGGAACTGCAGAAAAAACTTAGCACTGATCTGCAATAAAATGCGAGTTGATCGAAGAATAGAGGTGATCAGTCTTTCTTCATCCGTTACATATGCGAAAATTCATAAATAGTGCTAAATAAAACAAATCCAAGGAAAATAAATAAAATGGAATGCACTTTTTACCTGTAGGGAAGTGGTGCACCTTGGATTACCCGTCAGTGTTTCTTTGATAACTTCTTGGTTTGATGTTGAATTTCACTGATTCAAAATCCAAATCAAAGTATGAGAATCATTTTTCAATCATATGATGTTCTTTCAAATTTTTGAAAATTTGATATCCTCAAATATTGGATATGATCTTAACAAAAAAATTGAAAATTTGATATCCACAAATATGGATGAAAATGCATTCATGATATAGAGCTCATCGATAAATTTCCATCGACAACAAGAATGTTCTGTAGGGGTGCCTTCATGACATTGAAGCCAAAGTCGGATCGACACTTCGACCAATTCACTACCAATTGAGGCCAAAGTTGGATCGACACTTAGACCAGTTTGATTCATGGTTTGCACACTCGCTCATACAAATAAAATGATTTACAATTCAGATCATTCATACAACTTATTAAGTAGAGCGAGAATATATTTTTCGCTTTTTTAAATTTAAGTTGTGCTCTAAATGGATGGCCAACTGAGATTGAACCATGCCCTGTGCAGACCAAATCGAAAGATTTACCAATAGGACATACACAAAACTTCTGGTATGCAGTAAGAATAAAATTATTTAAATTATAATTGTTGTGATAGGTGTTAAAATTGGAGCATTGTTCGGGATTGAACCGCAATTTCTGTCCAATAATCAAAACAACCTGATCATTGTGCCATCGTGTCATGCTGTAAACTATACACCGGATAATTATAATTCAAGTTGATTTCAATTGCTTGAAAATCATAACGGTCCACGCAAGACTTCTTCAACAAATTCATGGCCTTTCTCACTATAAATTCATGGGCATTATTTTGGCTCTAAAATCCAACAATCTACCTTAGTCCATTTCTCGACATGCTGACACAACAATCAAAGTAACTGATCTACTACCACACATCCAGATTACATCAAATAATTTGGATCCAAGGTCAACAAAGCTCTTATGTCTCGCAGTGCTCCATCATGGTCCTCAAGAGAAAGACAAAAACATGTCTCCAATTCAAGGCAATCTGGAGAGACCTTAAACCCTAAGATCCTATTTATCTCAGAAATTGCTGAATGAACTTTGTTTTCATCCATCAACGCAGCAGCCCTTAATTTTTATGGATATGAAATAGTTTGGTCCAAATCTATTGTTGTGTTTAAGTCCACCATTTTTTTCTTTGCCACAACAATACAAAGACCTTTCCTACAACAATTTTGTGGCTCTTTATCACTATAAATTCATGGTTGTTTTTGGCTACAAAAACATTGTCCTTTTCTGTTGTCATTTCGTGGATCTGATCTCGTGAAAATTGTGCCCATTATCTGAGCGATTTGATGGTCAAAATTCTTTGCAAGTATATTCTTCCCTGTATATTCTTTCAACAACTGTTTTGATCTTTTCAAGCTTGCATACTTTTTAATTCAACTATGTGTATGTTCTCTTAACAAGAATTTTCTGGCAATCCAAAAACTCTTTTATGGTCTTCTGTTGAAACCCATCTCAATTTTTCATTGTATAATTAGCCTCTCCTTTCCTTAGATGATTCCTTCTTGGATGCATTGTCTTCTCCACAGTCTACGCATTGACCTCCCACGTATTTCCTCAATGCCACGATTTCATCATTTGTATCCAAGCAACCCCAATACTGCTCCAGTTGTTAGGTTGTTACATAGCCACCAAATATATTTTAATTCGATTGCAATTATTTTCAATCCCGATAAAATCTCAACGTTTCGTAGACCCACCGATCTAACACCATATAAGCAATTGTTTAACCATCGAACTAGAGCTTCAGACCCGTGATGGCAAGCATGGAGAATTGAATTTTATTGCAGGTTTCAAGTTTGGAAATTTGGAAGAGCCAGAGCCTTCATAATGTGGTTTGAACATGCCACTAGCCATAGCTTATACACAAGTGGATTGAAAATGACAAAGGCCGAAGCCTCAAGTTGGAGTTCAAATAATATAAAAGGTCAAAAGCCAAAGGCCTGAAACTTATGGCTATTGGAGTATGCCAATGCGCCAAAGTCTGATTGTGGGGTAGTTTTATTAAAAGTTTAAATTATTTTGTTTTTATAAATGGGCGTCGGGTTTTTAAATTAGTTTTATTTTATTTTTATTTTTTGTTTTTAAATTGTTATTTTTATTAAACTATATTTAATTTTAAACATAGTTTTGTTTTAGATATATCTATATATTTTTATTTTTATTTTTATTTTCAATAAACATAGTTATACATAACTATGTTTATCAAATTATATTTTATTATTTTTTTTTAATAAAACATAGTTATATATATTTTTAAAAAGTCATTATGAATTCGAGATGAAAACCTAGATTCATTTTTTCCGATTTGCTTTTATAAATATGGAATCCATACATTTATGAAAATTTTGTCACAAAAATGATAGAGAATGTAAAATCAAAGTAGACATTATAGGACTAAGACTTCATCCAAAATTCTTTTTCTGATCTTCCAGATCGCAACAAGGCACAAGAAGAGAGCATACTCAGGAACTTGGTGATTCTCTAAATCCTTGAAATCTGCAACTTTGAAAAGCATTTTAAGAAAAAATTACCTCTTACGTAGATTGCAAATGCTTAGCTCCTAAAACTCCACTTGTTTTCCTCCTTGATGTGTGTCCCTTTTTCCTATAGATCTTCCTGCCAATGGTTAGTAGATGAGGTGGCTCTTACTGCACCACCAAATGAAAATTATGGGGGAATGAATGAAATTTTATGAAAACAAACATAAAGCAAAAACTAAAAACAATCGTGTAGAATTGTCTCATGCTTACCGAGATCCTATTGTCACCAAGTTGTCCTTTATTCATGAGTTAGATCCCTTTATTTTCATCAATAAAGCTAAAGAAAACATATTGAATTAAATTCCCAATGCCTAATCCCTTAGCACCATCCATGACAATTGTGCCAAAAATGTTGGGCAATTCAATTGCTTAAATATTGTTCATTTAACTATCAACCAGGGATGCTCGTAAGCTTGTGATGATAGCATCAAAATATATGCAGGAGTAGGTATCTAACTCTAATCTAAGAAAATTCAATCAAATCCTAACTCTTTCATTCCACTAAATAAGACTAAGTTGTTGTAGGTAAGAAAACACTATCTCCCTTATAGGAGGTCCTCTTGTGATGTTTCAGATAACCTATCAACAATTAATATCATCAAGTAAACACTCATGCATTGAAAATAAATACACTTAAAAGGCTTAGTTGTTGTAGGAATGAAAGCACTAGCTCCCTTACAGGAGGCCTTCTCGTATTGTTTCAAATATTAACCTATCAACAATCAAGATCATCAAATAATTCTAATAAAAAAAATAAAGCATATAAACCTATTCAAATCATTAGAACAAGAAGAAAATGCTACTATGATCTATTTGGAGTGAGCTCAATTTTCTCAAGAATAAAGTAAAAACGTAAACTAAAGCATTATAAATCTAAACTAGAGAATGGAAACTTATGTGAATAGAAAGATTGATTCTTATTCCATCATAAGTTGGACACAGTGCTCCAGGAGTCCTCCCTTTGAAATGGAGGAGGCACTCATATTTATACAAAAAATTAAGATAACTTAGATCCAAAAATATCTCCTAGGTCCACAAATGTCTCATTTGGTTACAACCATGTGCTCACACCTGTCAAGTGATATCTCTACAAATCCTCTCACAAATCTCTCTTTCATGATTAATATCTACCCAAGATACTTGAGTAAATCTCCAAATCTTCATCAAATCTTCAAGGGGTTGAAGAGGAAATTCGAATTTGAGGCTTGATGGTCAAATTTGACTTGGTTGGAGTCTTCAATTACACCTGTAAACATCATGAAACTCATCCCACTTTCATATATAAGTGTAAACATGTCATTTTTCCAATATTTAATCATAAATTCACTCAAAAACACTAAAATAGATGCATTGGAAAATAATATGTCTAAAACCCATGTAATCATGAAAATGGTTATTGTAAGGGTATGGGAAAGTGGAATATGGTTAAAATTGAAGTGAAAGTGAAGTGAAAGGTTGGTAAAAATATTGTACTTTGGCGACCCAACATGCACCTTTTCAGAGACTTCCCTCTCAACACCCCTCCCAAAAGGAAAGATGAAGAGAAAACAAAGGAAGGATTCACCGAGGTCCAAAATCGAAGGAAACAAGTGCAGAAGAAGCCCAACACCAACAATGGAAAAAATAACCCAAACAACAATTCCTTTGAAGCCTTCAACCACCTCCCAGAGATTGAAGAAGTGGAAAACCCCTAGAAGACCATGGGGACAGATCCCACCAAGCACAAGAAAGAACAACCGCACCAAAACCCAACAAATCAAACAGATCCATGGACCCACCCAGGCACAGGGAAGGAACCAGAAAGAGAGGAAGATACAATCATGAAAATGGATGAGCAGGACCTAGTAGAAATCCACCTAGACAAGTTAGAAGAAGCACTTAACAAGAAGGATCTTCAAACCCTACCAAAGGACCAACTCAGGAAATTTCACAAAGTGTTTCTGAACTCATTAGCAGGGGATACATCAAGGTTGGTAATACACACAGACCCAAACCAAGATCCAAGAAAACATCGAAAAGAAAACAAGCGAAGAGGAGGAAAATTGGCTCATCATCTAATCAAGGAAGTGGGAAACTATATGATCAACTCGATGTTAATGTTTAAGCCATTATTATATTTCTTTGCATTTCAATAGATAACAGCAACATAAGACAAGATCACTGAGAAATACACAATCACAAGAGACACAACATTTATCCTGGGAAGCTCTCTAGGGGAATAAAACCTAGCAAAACTTCCTTATTATAGATAGCCAATACAATGCCAAGAGATAACTCAAGCTAATACAGAAGATACTCTCACAAAAGATGCACCACTGTCTCTCTCTCTCTCTTCTCCAACTGCAATTCTGAAACTTATCTCTCAATGAGCAAGTGAGGTGTGTGTCTAAGTGAGGCACTAGCCTCCTTATTTATACTAATCCGGCACGTGTGAAGTGTCTCTTCATTGGTAGGGCCGACTTCTTAATCTGGGTGGTTATAACCACCTTTATTATATTTCAAGGCCTCTTTATATATTCTGGGGTCGACTTCTTCTTTTGCCTTTTACAATTACATTATGAACAATCCACAAAAGGGGATTTAGTCCTTTTACAATAGCCGACATGATGAATCCACAATGGGGATTGATCCAATCAATAATATATCAAATAAAAATAAGAATACACTTTGCAATTACATTATTTCAACACTCCCCCTTAAGAAGAAGGGTATTCTTCAACAACATCAGGCGAGAGAGAGAGGAGAACATCATCAATATCATCTTGGAAAACTGACTGGCGTATCTATAAATCATCGAAAGTTTTCTTCATCTGCAACATCGTCATTCTCAAAGGAATGAAATCATCATCTGCATCAATATGTATTAGTATAAAATTGATACATCATCATCATCACAACATGAGGTTGGCTCATCATAATACAGGATTGGCTTTACACCACAACTATCAAGCTCAAATCTCAATACACATCTTTCTTTACATCACAACAATCAAGCTGGAAGCAAGATACTAGACTGACTTTACGTCAAAACTTCTCAAGATGGAAGCACAATACTAGTCTCATCTCAACGTCTTGCTTTATGTCACAACCATCAGGTTGGAAGCAAGATACTATTCTGGCTTTACGTCACAGCTATCAAGCGGGAAGCACAGTATTAGCCTCATCACATCGTCTTGCTTTATGTCACAACACTTAAGATGGAAGCAAGAGATGTCTTATCACAACAACTACTCCCCCTTTCGAGGAAGGTCCTTTTGGACTATAGCAAGATTATCTCGAAAGTGCTCAAACTTTACACGAGATAGAGGCTTGGTCAACACATCAACAACCTGTTCATCTGTGCTAACATACTGGAGCTTTAAGGATCCTCTCTACTCCATGTCACGAATGTAATGATATCAGATCTTTATATGCTTCGACCTATCATGGAATACATGATTCTCTATCATCTTTATGCAGCTATGGTTGTCACATAGGATTCTGGTTGCTTTCATCTCTAGGTCAAATAGGTATGTCAACAACTTTCGAAGCCATATAGCTTTGCAGCTGGAAGAACATGCAGCAATGTATTCTTCTTTTGTTGTGCTGATAGCAATGTTGGATTGCTTCCTACTCTACCATGAGATCATGGCTAATCCCATACTGAAATAACATCCTGAAGTGCTTTTCCTGTCAGAAACACTCCCTGCCCAATCTGCATTAGTATATCCACTCAATGTAAAATCATGATCTCCATCATAGGTGAGACCACAATCTATTATACACTTAAGGTACCTCATCACATGTTTTGCAGCCACTAGGTGAACATGTCTGGGTTCTACCAGAAACTTACTCAAGATGTTCATGGCAAAACAAATGTTTGGTATGGTATTCGTCAGGTACATCAACAATCCAATAATATTTCTATACAATGTGGCATCAATCAATTCTAACAAAGTGTTGACCAACAACTTCATCTTCGCTTCCATGGGTGTATTCATGGACTTGCATTCCAACATGTCAAATCTCTTCAGGATTTCGACTGCATACTTCCCTTAGTTAAGGAAGATCCTCTATGGACTCTTCCATACCTCAAGACCTAAGAAATAATGCATTAGGCCAAAGTATTTCATTTCAAATTCTGAGGCAAGTCTCTTCTTACATTCAATGATGAGATTTTCTTCTCCGGTTAAGAATAAGTCATCCACATATAGCAGTAATATTACTGGCTCATTGTTCATAACCTTGAAGTAGAGATTAGAATCTTCTTTACTCTTGGTAAATCCCAAGATGATCAAAAAGTTGTCTATTCGGCCATACCAAGCTCTAGGAGCTTTCTTCAATTCGTACAATGCCTTCTTCAACCCGCAGACATGAGACTTCTTGTCTTCAACTTCAAATCCTTGAGGTTGTTGTATATACACTTCCTCTTCGATGACACCATTTAGGAAAGTTGTCTTCACGTCCATCTGGTGTAACTTCCACTTCATCTTAGTTGCAAGAGCTATGATGGTTCTGATCAAAGTGTATCTGGCTACAGAAGTGAATGTCTCTTCATAGTCAATGCCTTCTTTTTGAGAAAATCCACGAGCGACAAATATTGCTTTATACTTCTCAATACTTCCATCAGCAACATGTTTTATTTTGAAGAGCCATTTGGAGGATACCAGATGTTTACTCTTGGGTCTAGAAACTATTTACCATACTTCATTCTTTATTATGGATTGGTATTCCTCTGTCATCGAATCTGCCCATTCTTTCATTTGAATGGCTTCTACAAAGAAGGTACACTCCTCCTCTAGAATATCACACATCAAATCTGTATAACTGGAGAATGGCTTTGGTCTTTTCACCTATCTCATAGTTCCTTCGAGAACACCATACTTCTCTCCATATTGAATAAGCTATCTAGCCCAAGATGGCTTTCTTTTATGGAGGATTGTCATCTGAGGAGGTTCTTGAACTTCTAATATATCATGGTCTTCTAGAATTTCCTCATCAAGGGAAGTTACAACTTCCCTCACCACTTATGCGGCTTTGGGAACCTCCCTCACTACAGTTCTGAGGATTACGAGTTCCTCTTCATATACTTCTTCAAGTTGGCATCTTCTTGATTTATTGAGCTTTGCATCTTCATCAAAGGTCAGATCTCTGTTGATCTCAATGTGATGGTGACCTGGTATATAAATTCTGAAGGCCTTGGAGACCTCACAGTATCCCACAAATATTCCCTTCTTTCCTGAAGCTTCCATCTTGTTTTTCTTCTCTTTCGGTGAACATCTCTTTCGGGGTCCTAAGCCCAAGGGTAGCCAAATATTTTTAGATGGCTTACGTCTGGCTTCTTTCCAGTGAACATCTCTTCTGGGGTCCTGAGCCCAAGTGAACTATGGGACAATCAGTTCTGCACATATATAGTTTCCATTGTCGCTTCTGCCCATAAGCACATAGGAAGATCTTGATCATGGATCATAGTCTTCACAGCTTCCATTATCGTTATGTTCTTTCGTTTAGCTACACTGTTTTGTTGGGGATTATAGGGAGTAGTGAGTTCCCTCTTGATCCAAACATCTTTGCAGAAGTTCACAAAATCTTTTGAGGTATATTCTCCTCCATTATCTAACCTGGTTATCTTAATCTTTCTTTCAGAAAGATTCTCTATCAAGGCTTTGAATTCATTGAACTTGTTGAACACTTCATCATTAGATTTCAAAAAATATACCTAGGTATTATGAGAACAATCATCAATAAATGATACATAATATACTAAAGAATAGATGCATGAACAAAGGCATACTCTAAGGAACTTCAGTTCTCTAGAAGAGTATTCCTAGGCATCATTTTAGCCCTTTTTCGGGCCCGAGGGACTAAATTTATGAAAAAGGAACCCCCACGGAGTCCATAGTTAAGCTCTTTTCAGACTCCCTAAAATTGAAAAAATCGCCGACTGACCTTATTCTTTCACACTCGTTAAACTGGTCCAAAAGAACATTCCTGACGGAGTCCATAGTTAAGCTTTTTTCAAACTCCTTAAAAATGAAAAAATGGCCAAGTGATCTTGTCTTTATTACACTCGTGAAAATGGTTTTGAATAGATGTCTTGTCGGTGCTAGTTTACCCCTTTTTCGAACAGACTAGACTACCTTCGAAAAAGGTACCCCAATGGAGTCTCCTTTTACGTTTTTTCAAATTCTCTAAATATGAAAAACCGTCGAGCTTACCTTCACTAGGCTCATTAAACTTACATCGAAGGACATTACCATTGTCTGTTTTGTTAACCACATTTGCATACTTGCATCTTTGGTCTAATGCCGACTCCATGTTGCTTTCCACTGAACCATCTGAAGCATACCTTATACGCAAGCCTTGTAGCACTTTGCCTCTGCGTCTTGACACCCTTGGCCCCTGGAGGATTTTTCCTGAGTGTCATTTCTCTAAACATCAGTTTTGTCCTTGTGCCTTGAACTTGTATGTTTTCAACACTCGTTCCTCCTTTGTAACGTAATATTCTTTTATTATTTTTCCAAAATTAATGAAAAAAGACAAAAAAAAACAAATATACCCCAAAAAGAGGAAGGGAAAAATATTTTCTTTATTGGTAGCATAATGAGTTGCCCTTGGATAAAGCACATCTGTCCATTTGTTCGTTAAATTTTGGGATATAATATGACCTTAGGAAATTGTTCTCGCTACATAGAGCTATGTCCTCCTTTGTTTGGTTATTCTTCCAAACATATGAAGAGTTTGTGTTGCCTCTTCCCTCGTAAGCTTATGTTAATTCCATGCTGCCTGAGTCTCATCATTTGTCGTGCTATTGTCCAAGGGAAGTTTTTACCAAGCCTGATTTGGCCCCTCTACAGTTTGTCTCTTGCCCTCATACCCGACCATCCTAAACGTCCAATCAAGTATTTGTTTGAATCAATGAAGCCTTCAGTTTGATCATCAAGATTCTCTAGTCCATGACCGATGAGCAGTCGAAGACCTCTAGGTAGTGAAGTCATACACTCATATTACACTCCTACCCGAGTTTTGAAGATTTTGATGTTCTTGCTTGAGCTCTGAAGACCTCATCTCCAACCATCAGGCCTTATCAACTTCTAAGAAGATGGATACTCTACATGTATATCTTTTTGATTTGAGATGTAGCTCTGATGTGTATTGTTTGCAGCTACAATTTATATAGTTATATGACATGGATCTATAGTGTATTTTATTAGTAGCCATGATTTTATTTTATCCCAAGCATGGGTATGCCCGCCTCGGTGAGACAATTATTATTTATGCAGACGGCGCCTCCCAATTTCTGGTCACTGGGATCACTTGTTCGACACATCAATAAAGATTATTAATATATTTCGGCCATAAGATTCTCTTCTGACCTCACACATTAGGGGGCATCTATTATAACCCTAATTTGAACCAGACATGCTTACCTGGCATCAGGCCATCTCATATTCCTTCTTTTCCAAAACAATGTTCAACAACTCTTTTTAAAAACACCTTTTATAAAGGCCCACATGCCCTGCTCTATTACTACATGTGTGTACACGCTAGTTGACCCAAAACAACCCGCATGTACCTACAAAAGCACGAAAAAAGGAAAGTTGATGATGAAACACATAGATTTGGGTGAGTTAACTAAACCTTCCAGCCATGCATGGCCTCTGTTCGACCAAATACGTAGCTTCTTTTAGCCTATACAAGAAGGGTTAGGGGTCCCATTTGGAGGAGGAGAATCATAGTAAAGAAACTATACCTGATTGTGCATTCCCTTTGTCCCAACCCTTTAGCCATCCTTGTGCAAAGAGAAAGATAGAGCAAAGAAGTTCGAAGACAGTTGAAGAGGAGCCTAGGACCAGGTTCATGGAGCAGCGACCAACTTCATCACTATAAGTTGATTTGTTGAAGTTAATAATAAAGAAGTACTTTTCCTGTCCCACCATATGAGGTTTTCATGGTTTATTGCATACTTGTTTATTGAATCTCTAACCCATTAATCTATACATCAAATGCATGTGGAGTTTTTTATTTGTCTTGTGTGAATGAAAATCATCCTTGGGAGGAGAGCTGCAGTCAAAGAGCGATTAAGAGTGAGGAAGGATCAATATCGAATGCTCGAAATAAGGTATGCTCACTTGATCTTCTTAACCATGTATTTGCTTAAGAAAAATGGGGATTAGGTCTGGGACGACGATAGAAAGTAGAAATCTTTAGGTCTTTTCTGCATGCATAATTAAACCCTAAGTGCTAGTCTGTAGAGGGATTTCCCACTCACAACAAATAGTTATATGACAAGTGAGTTTCTATATTGGATAACCACATCCCTGAGCTCTAGGTTGTACCCTTATGAAAACAACGCCCTCATTAACTTCGACTCTACTGGTGAGTAAATTAGCTTTGTTCAAACCCATATTGTGATTTACATTCGATATCGTAGAATGAATTAATTATGATATGGGATAATAGGCCCCATAAGGCATCAGTTTCAATATCATAAGTGCTTGTCCATATGAACAACCATGAATTTGATTAATTATTCTACATGCTTTATGAGCAAACATACATATATTTCTCACCAAAGCTTGTATCTCTAGACCTGGACTATTATTTCCCATTGACTCCATCCTCCCCAATGAATGACAAGTATATCTCAATTAACAAAGAGATTTATTATCGTTTCTCACATGTCCCTGGAAAAGTAGAGTAGGTGCAATTTCCCCCAATTTGTGGTCTACCATATGATCTATTACATAAATGGGTAAATTTTCCCTCCCATTATGAACAACATTTGTATGACCGATAATTGCAGGTACAATGACAGATTCCCTGGACCAAGTCACTATTATCTTCTTTTCTTCCTTTAGGTTTATATTTTTAATTTTCCTCAATGAATGATTAGCCACAAAAGGATTTTTTTTTCAGCAAACGTGCCATGATACAATACCTTTCTTTCATTTTTTTTTATGGATATCCAACCATTCTTACTCACGTCGACAAAGAATTGAAGCATCACTATACCTATTCCTCTTCCCACTTTTTTTTCCAAGTGTAGTATAGCCCCAGGGGGTCACGTGTTTTTTCTTGCCAATTCGGGTTCTTCCTTCTCCACCTCCATTAGGATGTTCTATAGGGTTCATAGCTACTCATCTTACCTCAAAACCCAACCGACATTTAGCTCCAGATTTACCGAAACTTCTATTGTTTGCAGTTATATTACCCACTTGTCCAATTGTTGCTGAGAAATTATCAGATATTAAATGAACTTCTATAGATGGTAATCTTAATGTGGCCGATCAATCTTCTTTTGCGATAAGTTCTGCTACAACACCTGTCGCTCTAACTAATTGTCCACCCTTTCCAAGTGTTATTTCTATGTTATGTATAGCCATGCCTAAGGGCATATTGGTTGAAGTAGAATCTTATTCCGATAAATAAAAATCACTTCCCAAACATTTTTTTAACTCTAACAGACTATTTGACAAATTACTTACAAGAGACAAATTATTCATTTTATTCATGTTTCATTTATAAGAAACAAATTACCTATATATATATATATATATATATATGAAAATTCACAATACATAAGGCTACTAGTTGCTATGGTAGCCGAAGTGGAGATCAACACATGGGATAGCTCTGCTTTCTCTGCAACCATTTTGAAATGCATTGAGGGTGAAAGAGGTGGGAGCATAGTTGCCAATGTAGAGTAGAATTTTCATTGTCATCATCCTCAACATGATTCAAGGCATCTGTGCAAATAACACATCTATCTCCTCCTATCTCAACAAATTCGCACACTCTATCCAGTATCTCTTGGACGTCATTCACTACTTCTTCTTAAATCGTTTCATCTTCATTTTCACTTGTTTCATCTTCGTCTTTTCTTGTTTCATCTTCAGGAATAAATGCCGACAGTTGGAAGCAAACAATTCCAAATCTTGGTGTGCCTAGCGGTGACCACATCAGTGAGAAATTCCAAATTCTGCTGCCCATACTTGCATCGACCACTCTACATTGGAAACTATGGCCTTCCACTCTCCGCTATTGAGTGCGCCAACTAGAAATCCTGATACCCTAGCTTGCGCCAACATCTGATCATGGTTTCTTGATCGATTCCAAATGTCGGTAACCTAGATTGCAACCCTTGTGCTTCATCATTCACTGCACCAATTCCAAATTTCGGTGTCCCAGATTGCACTTGCTGCCCTCTATCATTGACTGCACCAATTACTTGTGCTTCTACTTCACCACCTTGAATATTTATTTCACTCTCTCGATCTTCTCCATGAACTCAGAAGTTAATATGTGTATCGGAGTGAACAAATCCTTCCATATTCTCTATTTGCTAAAGGACTCGGTGAGACAACCTATTACTACTATTAATGGCTCCTAACCCAACCACTTCTTTCCCGACCTTGTATAACTGTGTGCCAACTGCAAAACAACAAATTACTAACTCTTCCAATATGAGTTCATTACCATAGGCCATACAAATTCTCACACTCACATATATATATATGTCGATATTAGGTAATTCTTGTGGTCGCGGCCTGAGCTACCAAGTGACGTCGATCCATGTTCCATAGAGTGCCCCTCAACGCCCACATATGTGATGAGTTCTCTAGAAGAAGTCCCATGTGGTTAAACACCATATCACTGTGGCCATGGATTCATAATGTTGTGTAAGAAATCCTATCAAGCTTTGTGATGACTTTGGTGGTAAAATGGTAAGAAAAAGTTTCTAAGAGGATATCTAGAGGTAATATAAACTGCACTACTAAAGAAGATGTTGAAGTGCTGATGTGTAGCACTTGCCTCTCAATTGATGAAATTCACTAGGGGGGAAAACATGTTGAAAGGAATGTTTCTTTGTGTTAAGAAATCCTCTTTATGCCAATGCTAGAGGAATATGGAACTCTAGGTCAAATGGTTGTGTTGTGCCATAGTTGTTGTAGATGTGGATAGAGTGGTTTAGAGGAATATCAAACTCTAGGTCAAATGGTTGTGTTGTGCCATAATTCTTGTAGATGTAGATAGAGTGGTTTCTGCATGTTATAATGCTCTACCCATAAATGAAATGAAAATATGAATTGTGCAATGTGAAAAAGAAAAAAGCCTCATTGAATGGACAAGTGTTTGTGAGGAATATAACATCATACCTATTTGAAATCATATATGTTGTCTCCCATAGACCATTGTTGATACCTCAGCTTGAGGACGAGTTGTATTGTCTTCCTAAGTAAAAACCATATGCAATAGGCAAAATGTGGCCCATGATAAGTTATGTAGGATATCTAGATTATGATTATAAGCATGGAGTATAATTCATTGGAGTGCTAGTGTTTAATGCTCGGGGGATAAAAGAAAGTGTGAATAAGCCTAGTTGTGTTGCACTAATGAATCAAGGAATTCCCTCACAGTATACATGGGATGTACTATAGGCACTATATGATGGGAAAGATCTAAGTGGTGATCTTAATTAGTAATAAATAAAAACATAGAACCTTTTTTGAATAGTTTAAAATTGAACAATCATTGTACTTATTTGGTTAAAAGTGTTTTTTATAGTTTTAAAATAGTTCCATTCTAAATTATATGTCAAACGAAAAGTAATAAATTAATATGTATGTCCCCAAATACGGGGTGTTGTTAGAGATGCTCTCTTCTTGGTAGGCACTCCCTCATGTTTTTTATAAATCCCTCTTTGTTTTGATCATAAGTGTCTCAGATTTTCTTGCAAACATTGAAACATGTCAAAATGCAAAAAAATATTATAAGAAATAACATGCAACCTTAAGCATGGAGATGCATAGAGAAGTGAATTTGACCAAATCATAAAGTGGTTTACACCTAGAATAAACAATTTTGTTGGAATTTAATGGAATTCCTCTTACTAAAACATCAATATGAGGGAATAAATTTAGTCTAAGAAAAATGCATTGAGCAATTTTATTAAAAATTACAACACTATAAAATTTCCACAAGCTAAAAGCCAAATTATTTTGCTTTTTGAAAAATCACCCACATTTTCCATTAAGTATGTACGATCCTTATAATTTACACAATTTCAAGTTTCACCAAATCTTATAGTTGACATTTAAAAATTTTACAAAGATTAAAAAAGGCTCCTAAACTTAAAGAATAATACGTTGCTTTCAAATTTTCCTTTCCCTACTGGAAAAAGGAAGAAGTCCTTATGGGACAGTAAGGCTTGAAATATAGTTATGGGATTTAGAAAACATGCAATTTAAACTTCCCTAGGCACAATTCGATTGTGAAATCCAATTTACCAATAAACCTTCAACTACTAGACATGTTATAAAACAAAACCACAAAATTGGTGGTCTCTCATCCTATGACTATAACTATAGGAAGGAGAAAATGATGCACACCCTGATTTGGATTAGATATCCAACTGAAGTGTATGTAGAAAATTCACTAGATTTTTGTAATAAAAATTGTATCTGCAACAATTATGTTAAATTAAGCATGAAAAAAAAAGTGGATATTAAACCTCCAAAAGAAATTGGCACCGATGTTCTAAGAATTAATGTTGTAGAGGATCCCTACTG
>JASDQU010101130.1:4083-22973 GCA_032191745.1 Picea mariana | reverse complement strand
TCTAGTCATAATATCTGGACCATTAGATCATAGGAAGATCTGGACCATTGAATTGTCCAAAGGCAAATTTTGGCATTTCAGAAAATTTGAAAGACAAAGAACCGAAAAAGCCCGTAGCGCTTTAAACATCAAGGCGCATGGTCACATTGCACGGTGACTAAGGCCAAATTCGAGGTCGATAAGCTCTCTTCGGCCATCGACAAATCGATGTTTTGGCGATAAGAGGTTGGCAAGACAAGAGATCGAAGGAATCATATAACGAAGTCCCGACGTCAGAATCCCGAAGCCAAAAATTCACGAAATCTTAAACGCAGAGTTTTGAAGTCAATGCAAATTATACGCAGGAGACAGGTAAGTAAGAATTTTTTCTTTCTTTTTTGTTCAATTCTTTTTAAAACAAACAAATATGGCGTCATCTAGCAATTTAGGACCAACTCAGGGTCCGATTCTTCTTGGAAAGAACTATGAGTTCTGGTCTCTTCGAATGAAATCATTATTGCAAGCATAAGAGTGCTAGGATCCAGTGGATCATGGATATGTGGAACCAGATTCAGCAGACCTGTCTTCCATGACAAATCAACAGAAAATTGCTCAGGCAACTCAAAGAAACAGAGAAAATAAAGCTAAATTTTGGATTCAAAACTCTGTGGATGATACAATTTTTTCAAAAATCATAGGCGCCGATACTTCAAAACAGGCCTGGGACATCCTTAAATGTTCCTACCAAGGAAATGAAAGGGTCAAAACAGTTAAACTGCAGACCTTCAGGATGCAATTCGAGACTCTAAGGATGACAGAGTCCGAAAATGTGGATCAGTTCATGACCCGAGTCATGGGAATCATGAACCAGATCAGATTGACTGGTGAAACCATCACTGATCAACGCATTGTTGAGAAAATTCTCAGAAGTTTACCAAAGAAATTCAAAATGGTTGTAACAGCAATCCTTGAATCCAAGGATCTATCAAGTTTTTCAACAGATGAATTAATTGGTTCTCCGGTGACACATGCGACTAGACTGCATCTCACAGATGAGTCAATCTCCAATGCTTTCAAAACTTAATTCTCCTTCAGCAGAGGGAAAGGCAGAGGAAGAAGCAGAGGTCACCAAGGAAGAGGGAGCAATCAAAGTAACCCTCACTCCAATGGAGGTAACAGACAACAGTATCCGAATCAAAATTTCCAAGGTCAAAGACAACAACAACAAAGTCAACATCAGAATTTCCAGCCTCAAAGAGGTAGAGGGAGAAGATCAAATGAGAAAACAAGCATACAATGCTATTGCTACAAAAGGTATGGGCACTATGAATCTAAATGCAGGAAGAAGCAAGCATATCATCTCTCAGGAAGAGCACGTGTGTCAAATCATACGGGAAACACCTCAAGAGGTATGTTTCTCTCATGCCACAAGACTGAAGAGCAACCTAAAGATCTCTGGTTGTTGGACAGTGGATGCAACAATCACATGACAGGTAGCAAAGAATTACTTTCATGCATTGATTCTTCAATCTCATCTGATATTACACTAGGAAACGATTACTTAGTCAAAGTTCAAGGAAAAGGAATTGTTCCTATTCTTACTAAACTGAATGTAGAGAAAGACATAAACAATGTCTATCATGTTCCAGATCTGAAACATAATTTTTTAAGTGTAGGACAACTCATTGAACATGGCTATAAGGTACTTTTTGAGGGAGCATCTTGCAAGATATATGACAAAATCCCAAGCAGAAAATTGATTTCTGAAATCCATATGACTCTGAATAGGATGTTTCCCCTTACCCTCAGAACTGCAAATCTGAGTCAACCATATGCACAAAGTGCATTCACCCTAAATGAAACTATGGTTTGTCATACAATATTTAGACATCTACCATTTCAGAGTCTATGTCTTCTTCAGAAGAACTCCATGGTCAAAGGTCTTCCTATCTTTAAAGAGCAAATTCCCCCATGTGAGTCTTGCATACTTGGAAAACATAAGAGAACTAGTTTTTCACAGTCTTCCAATAAAGCCAAACAACATCTTGAACTTGTTCACACTAACCTATGTGGACCAATGCAAACAGAGTCAATAGGTGGTATTTTTTATTTTCTAACATTTATTGATGATTTCAGCAGAAAGATATGGATCTATTTTCTCAGACACAAGTCAGAAACTTTTGCAAAATTCAAAAAATTCAAGGCAGAAGCTGAAAAACAGAGTGGCAAATATATCAAAGAACTCAGGTCAGATGGAGGAGGAGAATAAAACTCCAGAGAATTTGCAAATTTTTGCAAATCACTAGGCATTGTCATGCAAACAACAACCAGGTATACTCCACAACAGAATGGAGTGTCTAAAAGGAAAAATCAGACAATAATGAATATGGCAAGAACACTTCTTAAAGAGAAAAGTTTGTCAAATAGTTTTTGGGCTGAAGCAGTAGCATGCTCAGCTTATCTTTTGAATATATCTCCAACCACAAGTCTAAATATGAAAGTCCCTCAAGAAGCATGGAGTGGGACAAAGCTAAATATTGCACATCTAAGGACATTCATATGCATAGCATATGCTCACATACCCTCCGAATTAAGGAAGAAACTTGATGATAGGAGTGAGAAATGTATTTTCACTGGCTATAGTGAAACATCTAAAGCTTACATACTTTACAATCCAATCACCAAGAAACTAATTCTCAGCAGAGATGTAAAATTTCTAGAAAATCAATTCTAGAATGATTCAGAAATCAACAAATAGACAGTCAAAATCCATTGCTACCAAGTTCTGAAAATGCAGAAAATTTAGGACAGCAAGTACCTCAAACTACTCTTCCAAGATTGCAAGTACAAAGACAACCTAAACATTCTCAGGATAAATCAACTTCCAGGAGAGAATCATTCTCTGAACCACAAAATCAGAGAACTCGAAGTTTGAGAGAAATCCATCAGAAGTTGGATGACTTTGAACAACACAATCTTTTTGCTTTAATGTCATGTCAACCTACATCTTTTAAGGAAGCAGCTAAGGAGTCACATTGGGTTCAAGCCATGAATCAAGAAATTGACTCCATTGAGAAGAACAAGACATGGGATCTTGTTGATTTGCCAACTCACAAGAAGAGTATTGGTGTCAAGTGGGTTTACAAAACTAAACTCAATGAAAAAGGGCAAATCGAAAAACACAAGGCAAGACTTGTTGCCAAAGGATTCTCACAACAACCAGGTACTGATTATGGTGAAAATTTTGCTCCAGTAGCAATATTAGACACTGTAAGGACTCTATTGGCCATAGCATCCCATCACAAATGACAAGTATACCAGATGGATGCCAAGTCAGCATTCCTGAATGGTCTTTTAGAAGAAGAAGTTTATGTCGATCAACCACCTGGATTTGAAGTCCAAGAGCACCCAGCCAAAGTATATCAGTTGAAGAAAGCCTTGTATGGCTTAAAGAAAGCTCCAAGAGCTTGTTACAGCAGACTTGACACTTATCTGATCAAAAGTGGTTTCAGCAAAAGCCGAAATGAGCCAACTCTTTACAACAAAACAGATCAACACGGTAAAATTTTGATTGTATGTTTATATGTTGATGACATGATCTATACAGGAAATCTTGAGTTAACAGATTTTAAACATGCCATTCAATCTGAGTTTGAGATGACAGATCTTGGCATAATGAAATATTTTTTAGGGATTGAGGTTCATCAATCAACCAAAGGCATTTTTGTCTGTCAGCAAAAGTATGCAGAAAACATCCTCAAAAGATTTCGCATGGAAGAATGCAATCTAGTAGACACCCTCATACCACTAGGCACAAAATTGAGCAAGAATGATGAAGGTCCTACAATGGACTCTACCCTGTAAAAAATTTTAGTAGGCAGTTTGTTGTATCTTACAACAACTAGGCCTGACATTATGTATGCAACCAGCCTTGTTTCCAGATTCATGGAATCCCCCAAAGATTCTCATTGGAAAATGGCAAAACAAATTCTGAGATATGTTGCAGGAACTCTCAATTTCGTCTTATGGTACACTAAATATGATAGTAATCAACTTTCTGGTTACACAGACAGTGATTTTGCAGGCAGCCTAGATGACAGGAAAAGCACATCTGGACATGTTTTTCAACTGGGCACAAACGTAATCTCATGGGCATCAAAGAAGCAACCAATTGTTTCAATATCTTCTGCAGAGGCAGAGTATGTTGCTACTACCTCAGCTTCTTTTCAAGCTGTGTGGCTGAGAAGAATATAGAAAGATATGTCACATACAAAAAAGGATCCAACTCCTATTTTTTAAGATAATACTTCAGCAATTTCTTTATCCAAAAATCATGTGCTTCCCAAGAAAAGCAAATACATTGACACTCATTTTCATTTCATACGCGAGCTAGTCAAAAATGGTGATATTGCACTACAATTCTGTGGTTCTCGAGATCAACTTGCTGATATCTTTACAAAGCAATTAGGAAAGTCAGTTTTTGATTTTCAGAGACAACACTTAGGCATAATCAGTGCTGATGTTTGTAACTGTTGAGTTTAAGAGGGAGTGTTAAATATAATGTAACCTCAACAATCTGACTGTACACTGCCAGTTGTCCTGGCCAGCTGTACTTTCTATTCTTGATGTGCTTGAGCCTATTTAGCTCAGCTATTTCCCATTGCATTGTAACTTCTTCAGACTTACTTCTCATTGTACTCTTCTTCATATATTCTAATATATTATTTTCTGTTCGTTTCTTTCTCTCTGCATTTCTTGCTTCACAATTTATCAAGAGTGTGTGAATCCGTTGAAATAGATGAATTGGTCGTTGAACAAGGAGGAGAGAAATGTTCTATTTGCACAGATGCTTTGAATCATGTTGAGGAAGAAGACAATGAAAATGAAAATGGAAATGACAATCCTACTCTACATCGGCTACCATGCTCCCACCTCTTTCACTCTCACTGCATTTCAAAATGTTTGTAGAGAAAGCTCGGCTGTCCCATGCCATAGCGAATGGTAGCCTTATGTATTATGAATTTTCACATGTGAATATATATATTGATAGGTAATTTGTTTGTTATAAATAAAACATGAATAAAATGAACAATTTGTGTGTTGTAAGTAATTTGTCAAATAGTCTGTTATAGGTAAAAAATAAATTGCTTTTTATAAATGAATAAAATTTAATTATAAATTTAGGAGAATTATTGCAATGGCTAGTATCAAGTAAAAATTTATAAGATATTTTATATGAGTTAACTTTATATTCTAAATCTAACATAAATTATTTGTTAAGAAAAGTTATATTGTGTATGTAGAGTAAATTATTGAAAGATTCTTCCTGCAAGAATAATGTTAAGTAACAATTTATTGACACTTGAAAACACTATCATAACTATCATATACCAAATATGAGATATTATATTGAAAATACTGAAGTTTAGGTCTATGGTTCATGATTATATTTTGCAATGTGGCCATTTTGGAATATTGAAATAATCCAAGTTCCTTAGTCCAACTCCATCTTTTGACATTCTATCTATGCATAGGTAATTAAAATTATTATGGGAAGTGTCTCTTTTGCATACTTTCCCCCAATTCAAATTCTTTCTAAGTTTACCACTGTTGGTGCCAAGGAGTGTCCCTTTCCTAGTTTGCAACATATTTATGATTGAAGCAACCTTTGTTGCTTAGTTACTGAATTATATTGAGTGGAATTTTGTGCTTAACTTTCTCCCTACCTAGGGGTCAACAAATTTGCAATATGTTTCCTTTTATAATTTGTCAATTCAATTAGTTTCCAATAGTATGGAAACCATAGATAATACTTTTCCATATTATTGAGGCTTTATTCTATTGTTTTATGGGAGTTATGATCCAATCCTTCATTGTATTAGGGGATATATACATAGCTCTTACAAAAACGTGTTCCTTGAATTAGCCTGCACATGCTTTTTGGAGCAACAACCTTTGAAAAGATAAAATAATTTTTGAGGCCCCATCCTCCAAAGGATTTTGGGAATGTTAGTTTTTTCCATGAGGCTAGCATCATACCTTTCATTTTTTGGTCTAGAAACCATATAAAATCCTAGCAAAGTTTCCTAATGGTTCCCAAAATACGTTTTCTGACCCAAACAAACAATATTTAATAGATTGGAATTGCTTACAAAAAAGATTCACCTAAAACCATACAACCTCCCCTCAACAACCATTTTTTGCAAGAGGTGTTTATTTTCTTCCCCACCTTTTCTATGAACCACTTCCAATCACATTTGGAGTTGCATATTGGGATGATTTATTTCCTGAAGCAGTTTTGTGGAATAGAGAAAGGGTCTTTCAATTGAAGTATGAAGACATGAATATGATTCTTGACAAGAAGAGCACCACAAGGATAACACACTTCAATAGCAAAGGCATAGATATTTTTGAATAATTTTTGAATTTACATGTCTATAATGCATTGAGGATAGTGAATAAATAAGGGGGAGGGAAATGTAATACCCTAGGTTGATTCACGGTTGTAATTGTACAAATGTTTTATAGGTTGGTGATCCAGGATATTTTAGGTTGGAGTGCCTATGTGATAATTAGGACGAGGATCCTAGATGTTAAAGACCAGTGAGCCTATTATTGTAATGTATAAACACTCGTATTATTAATAAAATACATCATTGTTGTAAACCAACCAAAGAAGAGAGATGGGAGGATAAACACCATTACAAAGGGAAAGGGAGGCTAAGAGTCTAGGAAGGGATAAAATAATGGGGCTCAATCCCAATGGAATAATATATTAACATTTTTGAAAGCCAAAGTTATGGATATGAATATATATCCTAAGCTTCTTAAGTAGGGACGAGTGAATTCCTGGAGTCCCATGTGTCATAAAAGGCACATGCGTATCTAAGAGGGAGATTTAGTGTATTTCCCATTATTCCTTCATTATTATTCCAAAATTATCTCCTATCATCCTTGGGTACACTAGGATTTCCCTTCTAGTACCCGTACCTCA
The DNA here is from genome assembly GCA_032191745.1 of Picea mariana. NCBI lineage: Eukaryota > Viridiplantae > Streptophyta > Pinopsida > Pinales > Pinaceae > Picea > Picea mariana. The sequence goes on along the minus strand of JASDQU010101130.1, from coordinate 16,000 downwards.
TATGGTTGTTGTTGAAGAGGTGAGTTGTCAGACCGCTATTTTTGCTGAAGAGGCAGGTTGTCAGGTATGTACGAAGAGGTGGTTTGTAAGGTGTATATGAAGAGGCGGGTTGTTAGGCTTGTGAGTAGTTTTCTCTCGGTGAGAAACTACTCCGAATTGTTCCTTGGTGCACTTGGAATTAACTATAGGGATATGAGTCTTCCTGTCCCACTGTTGTTGAAACCCCATAAGGGAAATCGAACGACTATTGAGTAGATAAGGGGCATGCTTCCTGGGGTGGGAAAATCATGTGGAGAATGAGATACTGTACGATAGTTTTAGAAGTTGGCACCTTGGAAGGAGAAATCTTGTTGATAATCATACCTTAGATTGGCTTAGTATTTCCTTTTCCCTGGTGGAGTATTAGCCCCAAATCGGAGGTGACCCACTGCTGAAAATTATGAGCAGTGAGGTCTACGGATTGGAGGAATATGGAAGGTCTACACACAATTAGTGTTTAATTCACAAAAGATATGTCTTTATTTGTTTGAGTAAATGCTATGTTATGACCTATGATGTTCTATTATGGAATTTAGGTTATTTACATGGATGAATTATTGTTGTTCTATGATTTTATTATTCCACTTAATGATGTTCATATGAAAAAAATATTAGAAAATTTTATGGCATCAGAATTCAAAATTTTGATGTGGCATTGCCCAACAGAGGGGGTCTGGGGATGTTACAACTATAATCAGAAAAATAAGTTCTTCCTCTTTGTTCTGAAATTTATTTATATCTATTTATCATAGTAAATTCTATTTTTATGGATTAATAAACTAAAGTATTCATATTCTTGAGAATCTAGTCTTCATGTTTTTTTTATTCTTATTCAGTTATAAAGAAATTATTGGGTGGAGGAAGGGTTTAAAATTCGTCTTTCAATTTTATTTAATATGAGGTTGTCTGTGGAAAATGGTTCAATCAACATTTGTGTGATTCACCTCTATTATGGTTGGGTTGATCAATGGTTACATATTGTTTAATTTAATAACATTTTACCTATTAGTTGCTACTTTGTAATCTATGTGGTTTTTCTATGTACCTAGCATACAAAACCCTATAATATTAACCTTCAATTATAACTAGTAAGGAAATTTTCTATATTTTTACTATCTTTGTTTTTTGTCGCCAACCTTCTATGTGATTTCTTCTTCTAAATGGCATAAGAAAAGCAATTTGTATAACCAATGTAGGGGTTGTAATATTGTTTGGTGTTGTATGCATTCGACTTCAGTAGCTTCATAGTATATTTTCCCAAAGATTACAATGGTTGTATTCTATACCTCTCTCCACACAGGCTATACATATGTCTCACAGAACAACCATGCCATAGTATATTTTCCCAAAGATTATAGTGGTTGTATTATATACTTGTATCCACACAAACTATGTTGGTAATTGATGCAGTCTTGTCATTCATCTGACATGATGCAATTTGTTTAAAGTTTTATTTTATGTCAGTTAGTATTCAAACATATATTTTCTGACTAAATAATGCATGCAAAATGAATGAGTAGTTTTCTAAAATCAATTGTTGTAAGCGTTCAATCAGGAGAAACTAACTGTTTTTTCTATGAGGCTATGTATTGTTATAAAAATCAAGCTTGATCACAATGAATTCAACATTTTTGTGCAATTACACTTATTTGTTCTTTCTATGATACTGTGATTTAATCATTTAGTATTTAGTATATTGTTATGCTATTTCATTGAATGATTATCTAGTCCATAGATAAGCATGCATAGATTGTTCATTTGGTATCAGAGGTGGTTGTTGTTTTAGGGTAATCATGTCAAACTCTAATTCATTGCCCATTCTAGAATTTAATGGAAGTGATTATGACTATTGGTGCATCAAGATGATGATGTTTTTGATAGGGAAAGATCTATGGGAGATTGTAGAAATGGGTTATGCAGAGCTAGAAGATTGGAACACTCTTAATGCAAATGATAGAGTAGCTAAGAAGGAATCTAGAAGGAAGAATGCTCAAGATTTATTTCATATTCAAATTGCTCTTGATAAAAGCTTGTTTCCAAGAATTGTAGGTGCAAAGACAACAGTGGATGCCCGGAATACTCTACAAGAAGCTTACCAAGGTAGTGATCAAGTGAAATTTGTCAAGCTACAGACATTGAAAAGAGAATTTGAGAATATGAAGATGAAAGAAGCTGAAAATGTGAGTGATTATTGTGTGAGAGTAAAAGATGTAGTCAATGAGATGGATACTCTTGGAGAAATTGTGGACAAAGAGGTTTTGGGTAAAAAGGTGTTGAGGTTGGCCAATTAAAGAATAATTTATTGAGTGTTGGCCAATTATGTGAGAAACATTATAAGGTGATGTTTGAAAATCAACAATGTACAATTTATGATAAGAATAGAGGAAATATGGTGGTTACAGTTGTGCCTATGTCAAAGAATAGGATGTTCCCATTGATGTTTAGAGAACATAAAAACCATCTTGCCAATATGGTATATGAACAAAAAAGTTGGTTGTGGCATCTGAGGTATGGACATTTGAATTTTCATAGCCTGAAGCTTTTAACATCAAAAGAATTAGTTTATTGTTTGCCTAAGGTTCAAGAAAAGAAGGATATTTGTGAAGGATGTGCTAAAGGAAAACATGCAAGAGAGAAATTTTCAAAAGGAAATGCATGGAGGGCCCACTATCCACTTCAGTTAGTACACTCAGACATTTGTGGTCCCATGCACACAAAGAGTTTGGGTAAGTAATCAGATTTTATTACTTTTATTGATGATTACTCATGAAAGTGTTGGGTTTATTTTTTAAAGACTAAGGATGAAGCCTTTGATACATTCAAGAGGATTAAAGCCCTTGTGGAAAATGAAAGAGGTTGCAAAATCAAGTGCTTAAGGACTGATCGTGGAGGAGAATTTTGTTCAAAATATTTTCAGAATTATTTTGATATGAATGGCCTCAAAAGACAACTCACCACTACTTACACACCTCAACAAAATGGAGTAGCAGAAAGGAAAAATCGTACAGTGGTGGAAATGGCAAGAAGTATGTTGCAAACCAAGGGATTAAGCAATTCCTTTTGGGGTGATGCAGTTGTTACATCTGTATATATTCTCAATAGATGTCCCACAAGTGCACTTGATATGATGACTCCATATGAAGCCTGGTGTGAAAAAAATCCTAATGTTAATCATTTCAGAGTCTTTGGTTATGTAGCCTATGTCCATGTAGTTGATCAAAAGAGACAAAAGTTAGATCCAAAAAGTGAGTCATGCATTTTTGTTGGATATAGTGAACAAAGTAAGGCTTACAGGTTGTATAATCCCCTCACTAATAGCATTGTTGTGTCAAGATATGAAATTTTTTATGAAGGGGGAGTTTATGGTCATCAAAAATGCCATGATGATATGTCTAAATCTGTTTTGGATAAGGATATTATTGATGATACTGATAATGAGCAGCCCACTAATATTTCAGCTCCAAGTTCTACAAATCCACCAAGTATCCCCTCATCTAATTATTCATCTCCAAGTGTAAGCGCAACATGAAATTCAAATTCCGCAAGGAAGGTAAGAAGATTAAGTGACATTTATCAAAGGAGTAAAAGTCCAACACATGAAGAAAATCCAATAGGTCAGACAATAAATTTTTCTTTACTTTCCAAGGGTGATTTTGAACCATCATGTTTTAAGGATGCATGTACTAATGAGGTTTGGTTGCAAGCAATGAAATAAGAGATAGATTCTATTCACAGGAATGATACTTGGGAGCTTACAAAACTTCTACATGACAACAAAATGATTGGATTTGTTACACCAAAGTCATCACAAAGCTTGATAGGATTTGTTACACAACATTATGAATCCATGGCCATAATGATATGGTGTTTAAACACATGGGACTTCTTCTAGAGAACTCATCACATCTCTAGGCGTTGAGGGGCACTCTATGGAACCTGGGCCGATGTCACCCGGTAGCTCAAGCCGCGACCGCTAGCATCACCAAATATCTATCTATATGTATGTGTGTGTGTGTGTATTGATTTGTATATGCCCTATGGAAATGAAGTCATATTGTAAGAGTTAGTAATTTGTTGTGTTGTAGTTGGGACACAGTTATACAAGGTTAGGAAAGAAGCGGTTGGGTTAGGATCCATTAACAATAGTAATAGGTGCTCTCGCTGAGTCCTTTAGCAAAAGGAGAATATGGAAGGACTCGTTCACTCTGATACACATATTAACTTTGCAATTCATGGAGAAGATAAGGAGAGTGAAATAAATATTCAAGGTGGTGAAGTAGAAGCACAAGAAATTGGTGTAGTCAATGATGGAGGGCAGCAGGTACAATCTGGGACACCGACATTTGGAATTGGTGCAGTGAATGATGAAGCACAGTGGGTGCAATCTCGGTCACTAACATTTGGAATCGATGCAGGAAATCGTGAGCAGATGTTTGTGCAAGCTAGGGTATTAGGATTTCTAGTTGGCGCACTCAATAATGGAGAGTAGCTGGCCATAGTTTTCGATGTAGAGTGGTCGATGCAAGTACGAGAAAAAAAATTTGGAATTTTCCCACAGATGTTGTCGTAGCTAGACACACCAGGATTTGGAATTGTTGGCTTCCAATTGTTGGCATTTATTCCTGAATATGAAGCAAGTGAAGATGGAGATGAAACAAGTGAATATGAAGATTAAATGATTGAAGAAGAAGCAGTGAATGGCGTCCAAGAGATACTGGAGAGAGTATGTGAATCCGTTGAATTAGATGAACTAGTCGTTGAACAAGGAGGAGATAAATGTGTTATTTGCACAGATGCCTTGAATCATGTTGAGGAAGATGACAATGAAAATGGCAATGGAAATCCTACTCCGCATCGGCTACCATGCTCCCACCTATTTCACTCTCACTGGATTTCAAAATGGCTACAGAGAAAGCTCAATTGTCCCATGTGTGGAACATCACCTCGGCTGCCATAGCGAAGGGTATCCATAAATATTATGAATTTTCACAGCTGAATATATATATTGATAGGTAATTTGTTTGTTATAAATAAAACAGGAATAAAATGAACAATTTATCTGTTGTAAGTAATTTGTCAAATAGTCTGTTATGAACAATATTTAATAGATTGGAATTGCTTCCAAAACAACTTCACCTAAAACCATACAACCTCCCCTCGACAACCATTTTTTGCAAGAGGTGTTTACTTTCTTCCCCACTTTTTCTATCAACCACTTCCAATCCCATTTGGAGTTGCATATTGGGATGATTTATTTCCTCAAGCAGTTTTGTGGAATAGATAAAAGAAATTTCAGTTGAAGTATGAGGACATTAATATGATGCTTGACAAAAAGAGCACCACAAGGATAACACACTTCAGTAGCAGAGGCATGGAGCTTTTTGAATAATTTTTGAATGTACATGTCTATAATGCATTTAGGATATTGAATAAATAAGGGGGAGGGAAATGTAATACCCCAGGTTGATTCACGATTTTAATTGTACAAATGTTTTATAGGTTTGTGAGCCAGGATATTATATGCCGGAGTGTCTATGTGATAATTCAGTCGAGGATCCTAGATGTTAAAGGATAGTGAGCCTATTATTGTAATATATAAACACTCATATTATTAATAAAATATATCAATGTTGCAAACTGACTCAAGAAGAGAGATGTGAGGATAAGCACCACTACAAAGGGAAAGGGAGGCTAAGAGTCTAGGATGGGCTAAGATAATGGGGCTCAATCCCAATGGAATAATATATTAACATTTTTTAAATTCAAAGTTATGGATATGAATATATATCCTAAGTTTCTTAAGTAGGGATGAGTGAATTCCTTGACTCACATGTGTCATAAAAGGCACATGCGTATCTAAGGGGGAGAATTAGTGTGTTTCCCATCATTCCTTCATTATTATTCCAACATTATCTCCTATCATCCTCGGGTACACTACGATTTCCATTCTGGTACCTGTACCTGATATGGTTGTTGCTAAAGAGGTGAGTTTTTAGGCCTTTGTTGCTACTCTAGAGGCAGAATGCTAGGCCACTATGAAGAGATGGTTTGTAAGGTCCATATGAAGAGGCGGGTTGTTATGCCCGTGAGTAGTTTTCTCTGGGTGAGAGGCTGCTGGGAATTGTTCCTTAGTGCACTTGGATTTAACTACAGGTATCTGAGTCTTCCTGTCCGGTTGTTATTGAAGCCCCATAAGGGCAATCAAAGGACTATTGAGTAGAGAAGGGGCATACTTCCTGGGGTGGGACAAGCATGTGGGGAATGAGATACTGTAATATGGTTTGGTTTTGTATGCAATCGACTTAAGTAGCTTCGTAGTATATTTTCTCAAAGATTACAGTGGTTGTATTCTATGATCATAAGTCTTTCACTACCATGCTCCCACCTATTACATATAGTTTGTACTTAGGAAGACAATACAACTCTTCCTAGAGCTGAGGTATCAACAATGGTCTATGAGAGACAATATATATGATTTCAAATAGGTATGATGTTATATTCCTCACAAAAACTTGTCCATTCAATGATGGTTCTTTCTTTTTCACATTGGAAGATTTAGTAATTTGTTGTGTTGCAGTTGGCACACAGTTAGACAAGGTCAGGAAAGAAGCGACGGGTTAGGAGCCATTAACAGTAGTAATAGGTTCTCTCACCGAGTCCTTTAGAAAAAGGAGAATATGGAAGGACTTGCTCACTCTGATACACATATTAACTTTGCAATTCATGGAGAAGATTGGGAGAGTGAAAAAAATATTCAAGGTGGTGAAGTAGAAGCACAAGCAATTGGTGCAGTCAATGATGGAGGGAAACAGGTGCAATCTGGGACACCGGCATTTGGAATTGGTGTAGTGAATGATGAAGAACAATGGGTGCAATCTCGGTTACCGACATTTGGATTCGGTGTAGGCAATGATGATTAGATGCCGGTGCAAGCTAGGGTATCAGGATTTCTAGTTGGTGCACTCAATAATAAAGAGTGGCAGGCAATAGTTTTCGATGCAAGTACGGGCAACAGAATTTGGAATTTTCCCATGGATCTAGATACAACTAGACACACCAAGATTTGGAATTTGGAATTGTTGGCTTCCAATTGTCGGCATTTATTCCTGAAGATGAAACAAGTGAAAACAAAGATGAAACAAGTGAAGATGAAGATGAAAAGGTTGAAGAAGAAGCAACGAATGATGTACAAGAGATACTGGAGAGAGTGTGTGAATTCGTTAAATTAGATGAACTAGTTGTTGAATGAGTAGAGAAATGTGCTATTTGCACAGATTCCTTGAATCATGTTGAAGAAGATGACAATGAAAATGGCAATGAAAATCCTACTTTGCATCGGGTACGATGCTCCCACCTCTTTCACTCTCACTCCATTTCAAAATAAATGCAGAGAAAGATTAGCTGTCCCATGTGTTGAACTCCACTTCGGCGGCCATAGCGACTGGTAGCCTTATGTATTGTGAATTTTCACACCTGAATATATATATATTTATAGGTAATTTGTTTGTTATAAATAAACAATTTGTCTGTTGTAAGTAATTTGTCAAATAGTTTGTTAGAAATTTAAAATCTAATTAGAAATTTAGGAGAATTATTGCAATCGCTAATATCAAGTAAAAATTCATAAGATATTTTAATCGAGTTAACTTGATATTCTAAATCTAACATAAATTATTTATTAAGAAAACTTCTACTGTGTATGTAGAGTAAATTATTTAAACATTCTTGCTGCAAGAAAAATGTTAAGTAACAATTTATTCACACTTGACAGCATTATCATAACTATCATTATACCAAATATGAGATATGATATTTAAAATACTGAAGTTTAGGTCTATGGTTCATGATTATATTTTGCAATGTGGCCATTCTGGAATATGGAAATAATCCAAGTTCCTCAGCACAACTCCATCTTTTGACATTCTGTCTATGCAAAGGTAATTAAAATCATTATGGAAAGTGTCTCTTTTGCATACTTTGCCGCAATCGAAATTGTTCCTAAGTTTATCAGTGTTGGTGCCAAGGAGTCTCCCTTTCCTAGTTTGCAACATATTTATGATTGAAGTAACCTTTGTTGCTTAGTTCCTGAATTATATTGAGTGGAATTTTGTGCTTAACTTGCTCCCTGCCTAGGGGTCAGCAAATTTGCAATTTATTGCCTTTTACAATTTGTCAATTCAATTAGTTTCCAATAGTATGGAAAGCATAGATAATACTTTTCCATATAATTGAGGCTTTATTCTATTGTTTGATGGGACTTATGATCCAATTCTTCATTGTATTAAAGGATATATACATAGCTCTTATTGGGTGGGCCAAAAAACATGTTCCTTGAATTAGCCTCCATATGCTTTTTGGAGCGACAACCTTTGAAAAGATAAAATAATTTTTGAGGCCCCATCCTCCAAAGGATTTTGGGAATGCTAGTTTTTTCTGAAATTTATTTATATCTATTTATCATAGTAAATTCTATTTTTATGTATTAATAAACTAAAGTATTCATATTCTTGAGAATCTAGTCTTCAAGTTTTTTGGATTTTTATTCAGTTACAAAGAAATTATTTGCTGGAGGAAGGATTTCAAATCTGTCTTTCAATTTTAGCTAATAAGAGGTTGTCTCTGCAAAATGGTTCAATCAACATTTGTTTGAGTCACCTCTATTATAGTTGAGTTGATCAATGGTTACATATTGTTGAATTTAATAACATTTTACCTATTAGTTGCTACTTTGTAATCTATGTGGTTTTTCTCTGTACCTAGCATACAAAACCCTATAATATTAACCTGCAATTATAACTAGTAAGGAAATTTTCTATACTTTTACTATCTTTGTTTTATGTCACCAACCTTATATGTGATTTCTTCTTCTAAATGGCATAATATAAGCAATTTGTATAACCAAAGTAGGGGTTGTAATATGGTTTGGTGTTGTATGCATTCGACTTTAGTATCTTCATAGTATATTTTCCCAAAGATTACAGTGGTTGTATTCTATACATATCTCCACATAGGCTATACATATGTCTCACAGAACAACCATGCCATAGTATATTTCCCCAAATATTATAGTGGTTGTATTCTATACTTGTATCCACACATGCTATGCATATCTCTCACACAACAACCATGAATTCCTGTATTTTTGGTGCAATTGGTCTCAATTAACATGGAGTCACTTCAAATTGTATACTTTCATATGGACTGTGATGGATGTACAACAATTAAAGTTATAACTTGAGTTGACATGTGCTTTTATTTAATACTTGACTTAATTCAACAGTAGATCACAACAACTCAAGTTATAACTTGAGTTGGCATGTGATTTTATTTAATACTTGACTTAATTCAACAATAGATGAGGGAAATGCCAAATTTTCTATTTTTCATCTCTACATATTTATTCTAATTTGAGTTTGTGTTTATAATTGTATTTCTTACCTCATTTTCTTTCAAGGTTCCTAGGTTATGTCTAGTTTATCCTCATGTTTTTGTCACATGTTGTCCATTGTACCCTTTTTTAGTTTGTTCCTATAGAATTCAACCTGTATAATTTTACAATGCGTAAGGCAGAGGGAGATGAAAATTATGAAATGTGAACACTCATCTTGCACTAAACGTGGAAATGTGAACACTCATCTTGCAGTAAAAGTAGCAGTAGGTGCTGGGATTTAATATTTTCTTTTATTAAGTAGATTATTCTAATTACTCTTCCTTCTGGACTTTTCCATATTTCTATAATTGCATGGTTGTTGTGAGCTTAATCCATCACAAAGATGTTGAGTAGTTAACGGAAAATGGATATAAATTGGAATTCATAAATTTTGTTAATTTAATTGGTTCATTTAGAGCGGTTGGACCTCCAAAAAATAATGACCCCATGAAGATTTTAAGTTTTAGTGTCTCCATCAGTTCATAAGGAGTTTTCTCAAACTTTAGTTTTCCACTTAGTCAAGAATATTGAGCTAGCAATGTAGAAATTATGGAGTTAATGCTTTCAATTTCAAATACAATCTTACCAATGATTGTTGTAAACGGTAGGGATCCACTACAACATTAATTCTTAGAACATGAGTGCCAATTTCTTTTGGAGGTTTAATATCCACTTTTGTTTTCATGCTTAATTTAACATAATTGTTGCAGATACAAATTTTATCACAAACATCTAGTGCATTTTCTACATACATTTTAGTTGGAAATATAATCCAAATCAGGGTGCGCATCATTTGCTCCTTCCTATAGTTATATTTATGGGATGAGAGACCACCAATTTTGTGGTTTTGTTTTATAACATGTCTAGTAGTTGAAGGTTTATTGGTAAATTGGATTTCCCATTTGAATTGTTCCTAGGGAAGTTTAAACTGCATGTTTTCTAAATCTGAGAACTATATTTCAAACCTCACTGACCGATAAAGACTTCTTCATTTTTCTAGTAGGGCAGGGAAAATTTGAAAGCAACATATTATTCTTTAAGTTTAGGAGTCTTTTTTACTTCGGCTTTTAGCTCGTGGAAATTTTATAGTGCTGTAATTTTTAATAAAATTGGCTTACTACATTTTTCTTGGACTAAATTTATTCCAACAAATTAGACAAAAATTTTAATAAAATTGGTTTACTGCATTGGCTTACTCATATTGATGTTTTAGTAAGAGGAAATCCATTAAATTCCAACAAAACTGTTTATTCTAGGTCTAAACCACTTTATGATTTGGTAAAATTCACTTCTCTATGCATCTCCATGCTTAGGGTTGCATGTTATTTCATACAATTTTTTTTGCATTTTGACATGTTTCAATGTTTGCAAGAAAATCCTAGAGACTTATGATCAAAACCAAGAGGGATTTATAAAAAAGATGAGGGAGAACCTACCAAGAAGAGAGCATCTCTAACAACACCCCTTATTACTTTTTGTTTGACAAATAATTTAGAATGGAACTATTTTAAAACTATAAAAAACACTTTTAACCAAATAAGTACAATGAGTATTAAATTTTAAACTATTCACAAAAGGTTCTATGTTTTTATGTTATTACTAGTTAAAATCACCTCTTAGACCTTTCTCATCATATAGGGCCTAGAGTATATCCCATGTATACTGTGAGGGAATTCCTTGATTCATTAGTGCAACACAACTAGGCTCATTGACACTTTATTTTATCACCCGAGCATTAAACACTAGCACTCCAATGGATTATACTCCGTGCTTATAATCATAATCTAGATATCCTACATAACTTAGCATGGGCCACACTTTGCCTATTACATATAGTTTGTAAGTAGGAAGACAATACAACTCTTCCTCGAGCTGAGGTATCAACAATGGTCTATGGGAGACAATATATATGATTTCAAATAGGTATGATGTTATATTCCTCACAAACACTTGTCCATTCAATGAGGCTTCTTTCTTTTTCACATTGCACACTTCATATTTTCATTTCATTTATGGGTAGAGCATTATAACATGGAGGAACCACTATATCTACATCTACAACAACTATGGCACAACACAACCATTTGACCTACAGTTCCATATTCCTCTAAACCACTCTATCCACATCTACAACAACTGTGGCACAACACAACCATTTCACCTAGTTTTCCATATTCCTCTAGCATTGGCATAAAGAGGCTTTCTTAACACAAAGAAACATTCTTTTCAACATGTTTTCTTCCCTAGTGAATTTCATAAATTGAGAGGCATGTGCTACACATCAACACTTCAACGTCTTCTTTAGCAATGCAGCTTATATTACCACTAGATATCCTCTTAGAAACTTTTTCTTACCATTTTACCACCAAAGTCATCATAAAGATTGATAGGTTTTCTTACACCACATTATGAATCCATGACCACAATGATATGGTGTTTAACCACATG
>JASDQU010101129.1:322036-332761 GCA_032191745.1 Picea mariana | reverse complement strand
ATGCATGAACTGTCAGTTGCATTGGATTAAGAGCATTGGGTTTCAGCTAGTGGGCCCCCTACACTATCATTTCGTTGACTGAAAAAACATTTGTTGGAGTATCTCTGACACTAGGGTTTTGGTCAATGAGGCATAGTGCAATTTCTGAAGATGAGTTTGATTTTCAAGAACACTCTGTCGAGCATTTTTTTCTAGTGTAGTCACATGGGCATTGGCCAAATATACTTGTGGGAGCTTACGGAACTCCATTATGATACTCGGTTTGGATTTTATGCCCCTAGACCAAATTGTCCACATGTCCTTGAATGGCCTGAGGAGGCGAGTTGCAACTATCGATAAAACTCAAACCAGGACTTGGATGCATGAATCGTCAATTGCATTGGATCTGGAGCACTGGGTTTCAGCTATTGGGGGTCTTACGCTATCATTTTGTCAACCGAAAAACCATTTGTTGGAGTATCTCCAACACTAGGGTTTTGGTCAATGAGGCAAAGTGCAATTTCTAAAGAGGAGGTCGATTTTCAAGAACACTGTTTCGGGTCTTTTTGGATAGTGTAGTCATGTGGGCCCCTGCCAAACAAACTTGCGGGAGCTTACGGAAGTCTGTTATGCTACTCAGTTTGGATTTTATGCCCCTGGACCAAATTGACCACATGTCTCTAAATGGCTTGAGGAGGCGAGTTGCAACTCATGATAAAACTCAAACCGAGACTCAGATGTATGAACCGTCAGTTGCATTGGATTAAGAGCACCGGTTTTCAACTAGTGGGGCCCCTACGCTATCATTCCATTGACCGAAAAACCATTTGTTGGAGTATCTTCGACACTAGGGTTTTGGTCAATGAGGCATAGTGCAATTTTTGAAGATGAGGTAGATTTTCAAGATCACTCTGTCGGGCATTTTTGGCTATGGTATTGGTATGGTATTGGTATGCATATCATTGCCAATGCATACCATTGTGGTATGCAATGGTATTCATATTGGTATGCAACGATATTGGTATGATATGCTATGGTATTGGTATTGGTATTGGCAATGTTATTGGTATGGTATAGTATGGTACTGGCAATGGTATTGGTATGCATATCATTGTCAATGCATACCATTGCAATGCAATGGTATGCAATATTGGTATGCAATGATATTGGTATGCGATGGTATTGGTATGCAATCGTATGGTATTGGCATGGTATTGGTATTGGCAATGGTATTGGTATGATATGGTATGGTATTGGCAGTGGTATTGGTATTGGTATGGGATGGTATGGTATTGGAAATTGTACTAGTATTGGTATTGGTATGGAATGGTATTGGTATTGGTATTGTCATGCAATGGTATGCAATGGTATTGGCCGTATTGGTATGCAATGGTATTGGTATTGGTATTGGCAAGGCATAAGGGTATTGGCAATGCATATTGGTATTGGTTTTGGTATTGGTATTGTATTGGTATGCATATCATTGCCAATGCATACCATTTCCATGCAATGGTATTTTTATTGGTATGCAATGGTATGGTATTGGTATGGTATTGGTATTGTTATTGGTATGCAATGGTATGGTATTGGTATTGGTATGTTACTAGTATGGTATGGTATGGTATTGGATTAGTACAAAATTGGTATGGTATTGGTATTGTTATTGGTATGGTATGGTATTGGTATTGGTATTGGTATGCAATGGTATTGGTCATATTGGTATGCAATGGTATTGGTATTGGTATTGGCAATGCATAAGGGTATTGGCAATGCATATTGGTATTGGTTTTGGTATGGTATTGGTATGGTATTGGTATGCATATCATTGCCAATGCATACCATTGTCGTGCAATGGTATGCAATGGTATTGGTATTGGTACACAATGGTATGGTATTGGTATGGTAGTGGTATTGGTATTATTATTGGTATACAATGGTATGGTATTGGTATTGGTATTGGTATGTTGTTGGTATGGTATGGTATGGTATGTTATTGTATTAGTATGGTATGGTATGGTATGGTATTGGTATTGGTATGCAATAGTATTGGTATTGGTATGTAATGGTATTGGTTGTATTGGTATGCAATGGTATTGGTATTGGTATTGTCAAGACATAAGGGTATTGGCAATGCATATTGGTATTGGTTTTGGTATGGTATTGGTATGGTATCGGTTGTATTGGTATGCAATGGTATTGGTATTGGTATTGGCAAGGCATAAGGGTATTGGCAATGCATATTGGTATTAGTTTTGGTATGGTATTGGTATTGGTATAGTATTGGTATTGGTATGGTATTGGTATGCATATCATTGCCAATGCATACCATTGTCGTGCAATGGTATGAAATGGTATCGGTATTGGTACGCAATGGTATGTTATTGGTATGGTAGTGGTATTGGTATTGTTATTGGTATTCAATGGTATGGTATTGATATTGGTATTGGTATGGTATTTGTATGGTATGGTATGGTATGGTATGGTATGGTATTGTATTAGTATGGTATTGGTATGGTATGCTATGGTATTGGTATTGTATTGGTATTGGTATTAGTATGGTATGGCATGGTATTGGTATTGGTATTACTATGCAATGGTATTGGTTGTATTGGTATGCAATGGTATTGGAAATGGTATTGGTATTGGTATTGGCAAGGCATAAGGGTATTGGAAATGCATATTGGTATTGGTTTTGGTATTGGTATAGTATTCGTATGGTATTGGTATGGAATGGTATTGCTATTGCTATTGCTATGGTATTGGTATTGGTATTGGTATGGTATTGGTATGGTATGGTATTGGTATGGAATGGTATTGGTATTGGTATGGTATGGTATTGGTATGGAATGGTATTGGTATTGGTATGGTATAGTATTCGTATACACACTTGCAAACATGAGCTAAGTCCTGCTCACTTCCTATGTCCTCGGAGGCACAATGTCTAGGTTTAAAGTCCACGCTGTCACTTTGACTTGAACCTCTTCTGTCCAGGCTAACTCCTAGGGAAGCCAAGGGGGGTAGACCCTAGTTACTAGATGATATTAGTGTTTAAGTTCTAGGAGTTGGTTTTAATTAGTTAAAATGTTTGGGGAAAATCTAGCCTATGATGTTAAGCAGCAATGCAAGATGCAAACAATTAGTATGAATAGTCAAAACCTTTTCCTAGGGCAACTAAGACTAGTGCCTAAGATTGGGCAAGGGGTCAACTAAATTAAAGGGAGATTAATTACAATAGATTACAAAGATTAAGTACAAGATAGATACAAAGATACAGTAAAGAATATCTAAGATTACAACAAGGCTAAACTAAGACAAATTCAATAGATACAAGATATACATATAATGACTAACCAATTGCTTGTATGTGCAGGAAGTAAAGAGAAACAAGAACAGTCAACAATGAACACATCAAGACAAGCATGCTCACAATAGATCTTACTCTACTGGACTACTTATCAATGGCACATAAACAATCACTCAAGACCCTATCAAGAGAGTGCCTCCAGGTGGATGCACAACTTCTTGAGGGATCAAACCACAAATATAGGAACAACAATAAAGATGAAAAGTGTTTGAAAAGTAAAAATGATCCAGATGACAGATATAACCACTTAGATAATTATTCCACAATTTATGAAGATGACTTGCATGTAAAAGTAATTGAAAGATATAGTGCTTGCAAGTGTAAAATGTAGATTACCGAAAGTTGTAGACCAAGGGTTAATTAAGATGGTTAAGTGAGATTCAATTCTATCTAAGTGTCAACCCAATACTTTATTCCCCCAATTACCAAGTAACTGTTGGGTTCTCAAGAAGTAAGGCGACGAGGCCCACCCTAGCTCCACAGGTTAGTCCTAAGATAAGAGTACTCCCGGAAAAGGACGTCGCACACCACGAGACCATCCCCAGCCTAGCACCTTTCCGTTGCTTCCTCCGGCCCCATTTTAAATGGAGAAGATGGTTGGTAAAGGTGCCCTATTAAGTATAATAAATTATTAAACCTATGAGCTACGTATTGAAGTGTTTGAGTGATTAATGCTTTCTCAAAAGTGCCAAAAACTGAAATTGCAAGTTATGAAGATTGAAGCTCTCAAATAGTGAGATTGCAAGTTAAGTTCTTAAGTTATTGAGTTATTGCATGTAAATTATGAAGAACTAGAAAATGACTTGCGGAATTGAAAAGCGATCATTTTTAAACCTTTAAGAAGCCCATGTTTGCATGCATGTGTGGAAAATAAATACTTGAGAAATAAATGACTTGCATGCAAAGAAATACGAGAATGTAAAAGATTATAACTATGCCTCCACGGGATCTAAGCTAGCATAGGTTATGTGAGATCTACTCTAGATAATTTTAGTTTTAAGCATGCATGTAGATATCACAACTAAACTAGCTAAACTATGAAAGAAAAATAGAAAAGACTTAAACTAAAACTTGGAAAACAAAAACTAAAATGAAGAGAATTCAATCCACTCGGGTACCCTCCTTTGGGCTTGCTTACAATGTTTTAGATAGAAAAGAAAGAGAGGATAGAGTTACATCTTTGAAATAAGGTTCTTGGAGGTGTGTTGTGAATGAAATCGGGCAGCATTCACCCTTAACCTAGCGAGAACCTGCAAAAATCAGCAAGCTATTGCTTGTTGATTTTGCTGCAACACACTCAAACAAAGTTAAGAAATTTTTTGTTTTGCAACAAAAATTTCCCACATATAAAAACCAGAAATATAATTGATTTTAAATGACCTATCTAATGAGTTAGATACCAAAATTATAATATGAATGAAACATAAAGATAATCAGAAAAGATTTTGAAGTTTTAGTGAGTGATGAGGGTAGACCCTTGCTTGGATCTATCCCAACAACACTCTTTGAAATGACCTGCAAACTTCAAATAAAATGTGAGACAAAGTAGATAATGGATTTTATTGACTAATAACACAACAAAGTTAGCATCATTAATAAATATAAGACATATAGGCCAGCCACTATAAGTTATCTAAACCTAGCTAAACAAACAAAGTTTTACTCAACCAAACTACCCAATAACACAATAATATTTAAAAGCAAAGAGAAATATCACGTCATGAACAAATGGAGCATCCAGACAAGTCTTGAAATCCATGATTCCTCCAAATCTATTCCTTTATTATCAATGGAAGAGGTTGTAGCAACAAAGTTGCTCCAAGCTCTTCAAGAACAAATGGAAGAAGCAAAGTGACAATGAGAGAGAGAGAGAGAGAGAGAGAGAGAGAGAGAGAGAGATGGAGAGAATTTGGTAGCATAAAAATACTCAGAAGAATGGTGAGGAATGAATGAGGGAAGGGTCTCTTATATATCATGAGAGGCCAAAGAGACCCCTCTTAGATCTTTGACAAATGTCAAAAATCCAACCAAGGAGAACTCAAGTCAAGGAAAGCGCATGAGCTTTTAGGGTTGAGAGAGAATGGAAAGTATGTAATGAGGTGGAGTGATGTGGAAGCATGAGTAAGGCGCATTGACCAAGGAGAGGCCCACGCTTTGCTTTGAAATCAACCTTCCATCTTTTTCATAAGATTTTTCCACTTTCCAAAAGGAGGGTGCAAATCCCAAGAGGAAAAGGTGAGCTTTATGGAAAGAGTGTGGGAGAGTGTGTGTGTCATGTGGGAAAAAATCCAAAAGGTGATGTGGAGAGGAAAGGAGGGGCCCATAACTCAATTAAAAGGGAGTTACTAACTCACATGTGGGAGGGGGACGCATTCCCCAATGGGGGCGTAAATCCCAAGGAAGAAATAAATGAAAAGTGAATTAGGAGGTGGGTAATGGTTAGGAATGGGTTGGGATAGGTTAGGATAGTCTTTCTCAGTCATTATTTACCTTTACTTTCCCTCAATTTCTCATTAATTACAAAATTGACATGTTTCCCATGTCTTGGGTTAGCAATTAAAATTGCTTTTATCTGACTAAGACTCTTAAGTGGACAAAACCCTAGCAAAACTTGTCTGATTGAGTTGTAACTTGGTCCAAGGGTGTGGGGGATCTCATTCCATTTATTTTGAGCACAAATACCCCTATTAAAATCCCAAGGACCTAGTTTTACATTATTTATCAAAAAATAATTTAATTAATTAATTAATTAAATTTCCAGCCTTAGAAAATTTTAATTAATTAAAAAAAACCTATCTAGACTCGACAGAATTCCGCGAAAATTTTTGAGTTGTCTTACATGGTCATTTACATATTTCCTAAACACTATATACCAAAGGATGACTTCATTATAATTCCTTTCACCACTTTGGAGGATTTATTACTAGTGGGAGTGAAAAACTCAAGGGAAATTAATAAGGTTGGTTAGGCCAAATTAATAACCTGAGGATAAAAAACACTCAATGAAAGGAACTCTCCTAATGAAGAAATCCTAAGGTAACTGACCTAACTATGATCCATGTAGACCTATTACATTATTAACCAACGCAGAGGTGTGGAAATTCCATTTACAAAAAAGTGTGCTGGAAGCAAAAATTGCCTCCTAGAACCAAATAGTCTCTGACTTGTTTGCATCTGTTGATGCATATATTCATGGTACATGGATTTGACCCCATAGTTGAATAGGTGGTCAACATCTGGCTCCACATGGGGACATGTGTTCAATCTTCTCACTTGGGACGGAGAGCATATGAGAATCCATCATCTACAAAAAGGTGCTCACCAATATCCAACATAAATATACATATATAACAAAATGAAATGAAATAAACAATAATTACATAAAGAAACAACTATTGTACAACATCAATAATTACAGAATATGAAGAAATAAATCTAAGTACAGAATCACATAATAAATGAAATAATACAAAACTGAAATACAAGGAGAAGGGTTAGAGATACGTTACAAAGTGTGTCCCTTCGGACACCAATTTGCCGCATGAAAAAATTCTTCAAGGAGGGGTCCTCTCGCTAGCATGTCTAGCTTTATGTCATCCCACCAGATGAGAAGAGTTGCTAGAAGACTGATACACCTTATGATGACTGTTGATTTTACCATGTGAATCCCATTTTCTAACTTCAGGCCATTTGGGGCAGTTCCCCTTAAAAAAATTCTGATGGTTTTCCATAGGTGCCAAGTGCAAAGTCTATGAACTTAATTTTCCTTAAAAGGCTTGGATATATTTTATTAGGTATGACATACTTCACACTATCAATACTAATCTTGTCATCCTTATCACTTCCCATCAGATTTTCATTATATATTATATCTTTGATTTTCCCCATTTCTGAAAAATAAGGAGGGTGTGGCCCAAGAATTCCATCTGACTATTTCTAACATCTAATTGATTCATTTTATGAAGGTTGAGTTGATAACACATCTTCTACTGAAAAATCCAACTCTGACTTTAATTCTGAAGGAGGCAAACCATTATCTGTTTCATCCAAATATTCCTTAAGAAAAAGCCCATCAAAAGAATCCATGGGGTCCCAAACATTACAGATTCTTGGGGGTTTACTATTTAGTTTCATCTTGGTTAATGCAAGAGTAGACTCTATCTCATAACATCCCATTTCTACTTCTCGATATACAATCTCATTATCCTTTCTCCTAGGATGTCCCACATGATATTTTCTTTCCAACTCTCTATTCAATCTAAACGTTAAACCTTTTGGAGTTGGAATGGTGGCATAAGATAAGTCTATTTGCAAATTACCACCCAAATTTGCAGTTGTCTTCCTATTTAGCAACATACCCCAAGTATCTGGCACATCAATTACCACAATGTCCATCTCAATCATGATATCTAGGAATGCATCCAAATGTACTTGTAATCACTTAATCAAACCATGCACCTCAATTGTTTCGTTGTCCATAGCACAAATGTTATGATAAGGTCTAGATATCCTTAAGTTCAATTGTTCCATTACTCTCTTAGTCATAACATTTGAGGTGGATATTGAATCTAGCATACAATTATGAAGAATAAAATCATTCACGAGCAAGGACAGGAAAAAGGGTCTATTCTTTTCATTTCCCCTATCCATATTTTGCAGAATAACCAGTGCATCCTGATAAGTTCTTGTTGGTGGAATGCCAACACTTTTCTGAGAAGGAAAATCTATGGCTTTGAGTAGCTTCTCCCTCTGAGAAGGAATTTTCATTATTTCCGACACAGGCACCAACATCTTTACATTACTTAACCATCCTCCTAAGTCAATATTCAATTATGAGCTTGCATACACACTTGACTTAGGGGGAGTGGGAGCTACCTTGGGAATGTTTGCTTGATTTTTATCTTGACCTTTATTTCCATTCCTTTGATAGGTAATGCCTCTAAATTTAGCCATTTTAGCTACTTGTTGTGGAGTAGGCTTCGGACCAAAAATTTTTGTTGCCTTATCCACCACAACATCACTCATGCAATTCATGTTATCTATCCCCTCCTTATGTTTATCAAAACCCATCCAATCATACAAGACAACATTATACTCATGACCAAACATATTAACTTGTTCATTTTCTGATCCATAGGGTCCTATCTCATCACTAAGGTGAATGAAGACTTGGAAAGTTGACTCATCATGAAATTGCTCACAAGGTCTACAACAATGAATAGTCTGGTGGTCAACCATGTTATCGCACAGTTTGTAGCTGGGAAAAAGGCTATAAGATTGAAGGCCAAACTGGCGTAACAGGAACCTATCCAACCCAATATCACCATGATGGGGAGGTTATTTCTCTTTAGGGAGGTTAGGCCCAGGGGAAACATCCTCGGTGACCTGTGGTTTTGAAGAGGCTAAAGGATAAAAATACCAAGATAGGGTTTTCCCCCCTTCACAAGTCACCACCCAAACAAAAATTCTCGGCTAAACAACCAATAATAAAGTAAATCCCCATTGAAGAACACCTGCCTAGAACAAGACAACAGCAAAAATATATATGCAAGCTATATTTCAAGGGGTTAGTACTTCATAAGACTATCTGATAAATATATATCAGCAATTTAGCAATAAATGTTGACGAAGTCAATGTTTATCAATAGCATATGAAAAGATATAACACTTCACCAATAAATATTGGAACGATGTGGCATTCAATGTAACCAATCAACACTTCATTAATAGATTCTTTAAACCACCATTCAATTGCTCATAAAGTAAAACGTTGTTGTATTAAAGATGAAATATACAATGATGACATCAACAACTTAGGGTTAGTAGGTTAGGGTTTGAATTTTAAAGAGTTTAGAGACTGGTTTGATCAGCTTCACTTCAATGTTGGAGGACTTTAGATCAGTTCCTTAGGGTAAAATGGAGTCAAAATGAAGGACGCAGGCATTGAAGGAGGAAGGTTAAGGACTAGAGGGAAGAGTTCTGAAGTGCTGCTATGACAGGGCCTCAGAATCAAAACCCTAGGGGAGAGAGGCTCACTCTGGTGTTGCTATAGCAAGGCCTCGTGCTCTCTCCTCCTTCCTTAGGTCAATTTGTAAAAACGACTAGCTCAGATGAAGCACAAAATCAAGACAAGAAGGCTTAATGAGGGAGAGTGTTGCTACAGCAAGGCTCTTTCATCAAACCCTAAAAGAAAAATGGCCCTAAGTGTAGATAACCTAGGCCTGGGACGTCTTCTTCCTCTTGAATTCAAAATGGTATGGCTAGCAAATGGGAGGAAGAAAAAGGAGTGTAGCTATGACTAGGCTCTCTTCTTCTTCTTCAATGGTTGAAAGGTTCTCTATCAGGGGACATGAGACAAGGACCTTTTATCCTCTCTTTTTAGGGATAACTAGAAGATCATGTCTCGAGGCCCACAAGTCCTAGACATGGAGTACTGAGAGTAGGATTGACTTGAGCATAGCCCTGGAGGGCCCATCCTTTTCTTATTCCATCATCTTTGTCTTGTCAGAAACAACAACATCCATCACCATCGGTTTGTTCTTGTATCAAAAGAGGTTCTTGTTCCATGAGGTAATTGGTCCAGGTATCATGGTATGTGTCACTTTTGATCATTGAAACCTTTAAATATATGCATTTGATTCCTTTTATCTATAACAACTGCTTGGATTTTACATTATCCTACATGACCATGCTTGGGGAAATTGACTGGGTGCCCTAGCAAGACTATGCCCATAGGTCTTGGTTTGCCACTGGGGGGATTTCTGAAAAGCCATCATCTGCTCCCATCATAGCACCATTGTTTCATCTTATCACTCACTCATCTATACCATTCCCCCTGTCCGGGCATTGGGTTGACCTGTTTGTAGGATTGCACCTTATCTCATGGGAAGAAGGGGCTAAAGGCCCAGAAGGTAAAAGCAGTTGGTAAAAGACAAAAGCCTAGAAATGAAACCTCGAGATGCTTCGCCCAGGGATCCCCGAGAAGGCAATAAAAGGCCTCTCAGTAAGAAACAAGAGGGACCCAAAAAATAACAAACAAGACCTAGTCAGAGGAAAGGGGGTCTCACCACGAGCCAACCTATTAGGTTCATGGGTACCTAACAGTATGACATTGCCACCCTCTGATTACCATGCCAGGGCAGTGACCTTTGGTTGCATGGCCAAGGGAAATGGGGTCTCATCACTAGCCAACCTTCTCATCTCTATGAAAGTACTTGTGGGTAAAACTGTCAGCTCTGGTCACCATGCCAAGGTAGTGTCCTCTGGTTAGCCCTTGAATAAAAAGAAAAAAAAGAAGAAAAATCAAATAAAAGAATAAAGCAGGAAAAAGAATAAAGGGAAGAACGGGCTTGGAAAATTGCATCCATGATAGGTACAGCTCG
>JASDQU010101129.1:257569-291545 GCA_032191745.1 Picea mariana | reverse complement strand
GCCCGCGATTAGACCCTGTCGGATTAGGGAAAGATCATGAGCACTCAAGACCTGGATCAGGGAAACATCTTTTCAGTGATTCGAAATGGGTTGCGCGGGGAAGGCCAGTCAGGACCCGCCCGTAGGATTCAGGGAGCTTGAAGCCTAAAATTTAACAATTCTTGATCCTTGACAAGCCCCAATTCCCAAAATAGCTTACATGGCCATTTTTCTTCGATTGAACATCACTTTCCAACAGTAAAGGTGTATTACCCTTTGCGAATTATATATATCGAAACCCTGCTGTTCATTCTGCATCTCCATTTTACCTTGATCATATAATCGGTCTGGTCGCTCTTCTAGAGGGGGATTGCACCCAAGTTGCCGTTCAGCCGGGATAAGAGAGTGCCAGCGTATGGGTTTATTGATCTCTTCTGCATTTGGCAACAAAATAAAATCGGCCAGCCAAACAATTCAAACAGGCAAAAAGAACCAAACAATTCAAACAGGCAAAAGGAAAAAAAAAAAATACAAAGATCAACTACACCAAATACAAAAAAAACCCAACAAAAAATTGAAAATCAACGAAAATCAACCAGCATGGCCACGCTGTGGATCAAACAAATAACAACAACCAGAAACGAAGACAAACCAATTGCCGAGATGAAAGCACAGCTGTGTATTTGTTTGAACCTCGTGATGTACTGCCCACCCTATATAACCCCAAGGTTTTCAGGACCGTCGTTTTCCGCTGCCCCTGTACCTCTGAAGAAGAAACTGCCATCTCTTACGGGACTGTACCTACGCTCAAGGAACGATGTCCTTCAATAAGAATAATAGGGGTTGGGTGAGCCAGCCATACCCTATATTAACCCCAGGTGAAAACTTGGCCTCCATTTCCAACGGTCACCAACGAGCCTCCGATTTAAATTATATTTAAGTTTTTTTGACGCCGGTTTTTTCCTGATTTCGAATCCACCGCCATTGTGCCCACATTCTAATTGCGAAGTGCATTTCGTTGGATTCTAAGTCGGAAGTGCATTTCGTTCCATGATGAAGATATATTTAATTGGACAAATTTTGGTATGGTTTAAATTCAGTCGTTTGATGCGCATTTTATATTATTAACTAGGACAATTTTCTAACCATATAAGGATCATAATAGATTATAATCGCTGTTATAACCGGCTATGTTGCAACGCTATTACATGCAAATATTTTATATCACCGTTAAATTGTTTATATTCCTCGTAAATGTTGCAAAGGAGTTGAGATGATGTTAAGCAATCGAGAATTGAATAATATTTGTAAACCATTTAGGATTTTCGAACGATGTATAAGAAGAAAATTGAAGGGTTGCAGGGTGGGAATTTAGGATTTTCTTCAAACGATGGATAAGGAGAAAATTGAAGGGTTGCAGGGTGGGAATTTAGGATTTTCTTCAAACTATGAATAAGGAGAAAATTGAAGGGTTACATGGTGGATATGAATTAATTGAGAAGAAGAATATTAAAATATTTTTATTATTTTTTAAAGTATAATTTAATTTAATTTAGTTATATATTAATGTTTGTTAAGAATTAAAGTTGATTATGAGATTATAAGAAAAACAATATATATAAAGATGATAAAAAGAAGATAAAAACATATCTCAAGGGAAAACTAACATAAAAGAATGAAAAAAAAAAAAACTTATTGGGAAGTATAAGTCCAACTAAATGCAATGAGGTTCCTTAGTCACACTGTGTTGCTCTAAAGAAGCACTTCGAACATTCAAGGCCACAAAGAAATGTGTGATGGGTGTGAGGTTGTGGAAATAATTAGATTTACCATACCTTGCAAGTATATCATGTGATCTTGGACACTCGTCATGGGGCCTCTTCCTACTACTACTCTTAAAGCATTGTCTCTTCCTACTACTACTCTTAAAGCATTAGAAGTCAGAGGTAATTAACCTAGTGCATGTTGTTTCTGGGAATTGGCTTTTGGTAAGTCATCGATGAATGTCAAACATCTCTCAAAGGAAGACCTGGTCCTCATAAGCCATGAGTGTCTAGAGAGAACCAAGTGAATCTCTGAATAGAAAAAATAATTGTCCTCTAATCTCATAATAGGGGGAGATCAAAATACAAAGTGGTCATTGCTCTTGAGCTTCTAGGAGAGGATTTGTGAAATATGTCGTTCCCTAAGAATATGGTTATATGTATCATTGTAAATATAATGGGAGTAAACTCTAACTTGGGCAAGAGGGACCCTTAGGATACAAGGTAACTAGAGTCTAGCGTACCTTGGGCGTTGAATGAACCCATCACTAAATTGGAGATACTAATCTAAGTAGTGTTGGAGTTTAAGAGAAAGAAATGATCTATGCTCAAATTGTTGATATTATGGTAGTTGTGAGAGGTATTAACCTCCATATGTAACCTTTGACTATAATAGAATATTATGGAAGCAAGAGAAACCCTAAACTGATGTGTGAGAACCCTAGAAGATTAGTCAACTCAATAAAATAAATAATATTAAGGTATTACCCTCCAAAAAGAGAAGTCGACCTAGACAAGTGACAAGAAGGACTATAAATAAGAGGATCTTGAGCTCATTTTGTACAGACCTCACTCACTCTCTCATTAAAGTATAGTGCAAGTCTGGAGCTGCAATTGCAAGAAAGGAAGGTGCATTTTCTGGGGTGATTCTTGGTCTCTCTCTCTCTAGCACTATCTAGCCTAAGATATGTGCCCTACCTTCTAGTATCTCTTGGTGGTATTCTTGGTGACATTATTGGTGGTATTATGGTATTCTTGGTGGTATTCTTGGTGACATTCTTAGTGGTATTCTTGGCGATAGCCTAAGAAGTGCAACTGCAATTGTTGTGGTCGAATATTGTTCTTGCTTTGTGGTTGTGGAGACTCTCTCTCTTGTGTGCTACCATTAGAGGAGGTGCGCTCTCCTTGTCGTAGTTGGATAGTGTTTTCTAGTTCCAGATAGTGTTTTCTAGTTCCAACATGGATTTTCAAGAATGATAAGTGTTGCATATCTCTTACTTAATCTAGTTTTTCAAGTTAAAATCAAAATAAGTATAGTTTGAAAAACAAGAATCTCAAATATATATACATAAAAAGTCTACTTAACTTTTATACTTATATAAAACAGTTTTAAAATTATTTTTAAGAACCATAAATATTTAAAATAAATTTAAAAAAAAAAAATCATTATTTAAAAAAAAACAAAACAAAACAAATCAAAAACATAAACATTTCCAAATAAATTAATTTGAAAAAACCATTTAAATCCTATAAAAAAATGACCAAAAATAATATATAAAATATATAATTGATCAAAGATAATGTATAAAATATATAATTCTAACATGCTAACAATTATATATTTATGAAAATGTAAAACTTTCATCATATCATGAAAAGTATGTGAAAAGTATGTTTAGAAAGTAAGTTATACATGGTTGGTTAAATGTATTTTTGTGATAATATATAAAATATATAATTGACCAAAGATAATGTATAAAATATATAATTCTAACATGCTAACAATTATATATTTATGAAAATGTAAACTTTCATCATATCATGAAAAGTATGTTTAGAAAGTAAGTTATACATGGTTGGTTAAATGTATTTTTGTTTTAGATAAAAAATTTGATAAAAAAGTTAATTTAAATTTAAATTTATTTGATAATTTTTTGGGATTTAAGTGGCTTAATTAGTATACAAGCTTAGATAAATGAGTTTTTTAAAGTTAAGTGGAATAATTTTAGAAAAGTTTGATAAATGAAAAAAATATTATAAAATATTTTATATTTAAAAAAATTGGCTTACCCTAAGAAGAAGTTATTCTTGATTTTAATTATTTTTATATAATTAAAGTAAATTATTTTTAATAAATTTATAAAAGATGTAACTTTTTCAATATTTATGGAGACATTAAGATATAATTTTTTCTACACTTCAAAGATTTTATTTAAAAAGGATATATATAAGTTTGATATTTTTTTAATATTTTAATTAATAGGAATTTATCTCAGAGTTGTTTTTAAAAAATTATAATATTATCTTGGATCAATTTATACCATAATATAAGCTTTAGATATATGTATTAGACATTTTCTTCATATTTAGATGTAAAATGTATTTATCGTTTTTTGTTGCAATTTTATATGGTCAAATTATGTCATATGTCACATTAGCTGTAGGTACAAATGTTACACATCTCCTTCACACTATATTTGGTTGTACCATTATAGTGTAAACATGCCACAAATTGGGATTTTTTTGCTGATCAAAATAACAGAAAGGAAAATCAATTTTTTTTCTTGAAATTCGACAATAATCATTTTGGATTTGATGGAATTTAAGATATCAATCAATAACTCCTCGAATGGTGTGACACCTAGGAGCCTACGTGCTCTCCATGCACATGCTTAAGATGACATCCTTCATACCAAGGTGATGTGGGGTTTATTTGCACCTAGTGGGAAGTGGGAACACCAGTGAGTGGGACAACGAGGGTATAGGCGGGAGGTTTATGTTGCGTCTGAAGGAGTCTAATTCTAGTTATGTGTGGGGTAGGATGAGACCCCATACTATCATTGCGATGGAAGGGGACTTGAGTGACTTTCGTTAAGAAGAGGAAATTTGGTTTGATAAAAGGATAGTCTAGTTCCATTTGGGATTGGTTATATGCAAAGGCTGGTTGCTTTGGCTCAAGTGGGCCTCTCATTTGGTGACTATCCACCTTGCTTCCAGGGGGTGTTTGATGAGAAATGTAGGGGGTGGTGTATGCTCATTTATGGCTCTCGTCCTAGCATTTGGTTTGCCAAGGATGTTGGTTGGGTTCCTGGGGTGCTTAACAACCCCATCGACAGTGGTTCTAGGTTTCTTTTCCTTTGGTTGGGAGGCTTAGTGGGTCTGCCTATGTCCAATTAGAGAAGGTGGTGGGAATTTCAATTTACTTGGAGGTCTCGTGAGCATCCTATTCCTCAGGGTGTGGGCAATTTTTTCCCTCCTGGTGGGGCTCGTGTCGTGGTTTGAACAACCTGTTACAGTGTTCGGGGTGTGGTGTTGTGGGATCTCCTTCTTTGGTTCTTAGAGAGTGTGTGTGACTTGGAGTGGGTTGTTAACATGGAGGGCCATGGGCCTAGCTCGAGGAAATGCAAGGGGTGCGATGTAAGACACTCGCACATGCCAAAAAGGAATCCTTAGACCCAGTTGCAACCAAATTCGAAAGGGACACCGTATGGGTTGAGAAGACTCACCATAGGCAATGCTCTACTACGATGAAATAGGAAATGAGACTCTTGGAAGAGGCAGTTTGGAAGGAAAGTAAACTGACAGAGAATGAGAAAATTGAGAGGGATTTTGAGGGATGGTTCTCTAACTTCGGTTTTTCCAAGAGCAAAAACACCAAGGTATTTGAAACAACCAAGCCTTATTGGCTCACAAAAACTCTCATTGCTCATGTGTTGGAGAAACAAGGAGCCATATATGAAGAGTTGTTGGATAGGTTCATGCTTTTTGAAGCCAAGTTTGAAGTGGTTTGTAGGATGGTATTTGGCATTCGAATTGAAGTTGATGGCAAGCAAAATGAAGGCAATGCTAGAGATAAGAGTTACCATGGTACTTATATCAATCCAGACATATTGGAAGAAGATGATGAACCATTATGCAACAAGGCTACCCGAGATTTACAAATTTCCAAGCGAGCAAGCTCCTCATACCTCAACTGATAAGTTCCTTAGTATGGTTTATTGTTTTAGGAGTGGCTCCATTGTGTCTTTCTCTGTAGTTATGTGTTTTGGTGATGCTTTGCTATTGTTTTGTCTGAATTCTGGTTATGTTTCTAAGTTTTTGAAGGTCCTGAACTTCTGGCAGATGTATAATTCTAAAGACATGAAAACTTTGATATCTATGTGGCCTAGTTTCCTATTTTTGGTAGGCCACAAAAAGCAATGATTGTAATACTTTTTTGTCTATTACTAATGTGAATAGAACTTGCTTACAAAAAGAAAAACAATATCGAATAGTAACATTGCAAAATAAGGTTATATGAGGAGTATTTGAGGATGTTGAATCCATTTATGCATTAGAACGACGATTTCAACAATCCAAAATTGCAATTCCAACAAAGAATTTTAGCCAGATTCTGGTGATGAAAAATGGAAAAGCTCAAAATCACAAAATGTGTATCCTTCTTCGAGTTTTATAATGCACCTCAGTTATATCTATGTGCAATGATGAAATGTAAAAATTATTCAAATGCCTTTTTAATATCACACAACTTAAAGTGAATTCCAGATGTTGTAAGCTTGACATTTCTTCAACCATCATGCATTGTTAAATAATGTCATTCTATAACCTTATCTATGAATGTCGTGGCCGACTTTGAGTCCACAAAATCTAGTGTATCATTTAATACTGAAAGATGCAGGGGGGATGTTATTTCAATCTTGCTCACATTAATAAGTTTTGATTGAATAATTTAATTATGCCAGTGTTTAAATAATTTAATTTTTTATTATATTTCATCTCACTAAGCTCCATTGGATTATGGAATTTTTCTAGATATTAAATCAATATTAAAAGTGTTGGTTAACATCTGAGTCTAAAATGGTAACATTTAGTGATCAAATTTGAAGAGTAAGTCTTAATTTCAATTTTAATGGTAGATATTCATCCAACTATACGAAAGTAGTTCAACTTTGATTACAAATAGTAAAATAAATATACTCTTCATAAAAAAATGTTAAATAAAATATTTCCCTCCTAATTTTTTAAAATATTAATAATTAACCAACCATTATATAAATAAATTACAAGTTCTATAAAAACTAATAATAATCCTATCTTTTAATTTCAATTGTAATGTTCAAATTACATAAAAATAAACAATTTTCCATAAAAATGCATGCACTTCCTTTGAGAAAATGTAAGGAGGAAGAGAGTTATAGGGAAACACTGCGACACTTTCCCATGTGCTATGTAATAGGTCATCATTATGGGGGTGGGTTACATCATCTCTCCATACTCCACCAATGTTATTCGCCTCGATAGAGATGGCTCCTCACTATATGGGCAAGGAGAAAACCAACACTATAGGATGAACTTTTCCAGTGCAGAGACCGTTCAACTAGTACTCTATGAGAAAATCCATAGTTCACGTGTTTATAATAGTCCTATCCACAACCTTGAGCAATATATAAGTAAGGAAAAACAATGTTGATAGTTCATAAATTAGCAGGTTGGAAAGCTCATTCATTTCCATTCATATTGCTCGTACGTTGTTATTATATTTTAGGCACAATTCCAAACTATAATTAATACTTTCCTACTATCAACTACCTAATTGATAGAGTTTTTACTCCTTGGATTGCACTCTACCTGATAAACTAGATGGAGTTGCCTTCGTATGGTTTTGGCTGCAACATCCAAAGTAGGAAGGATCATATCACTCCCTTCTAATACTTTTTCGTCCTTCCCCTTAGGTGTTAAACGAATCAAAATTTGATCCTTGCTTTGATTAATTAATACTTGAACAATTATTAAGTAGGAGTGATATGTTAGATATAGGTTAAGGATCACAACATTCGCCCAATCCTCTTCTAACCTCCAGATGTCATGGGGCCCAAATACATCCAATTGTAAATTGTAATGTCAAAAAGATAGAATTACCCAAATGTGTTGCTCTTCGAACTAGGAAATTCCACAAGCCTATTGATCGAGTCTATGACAAACCAATTCAATACTTAGAGAAAATGGTGTTATGTGATCATAGAGACAATGACACCTTTAGATCTGGTATGAGAATTCTAGGACGAGAATGAATCATATCTCATATATCGGTCAAGGCAGTCTCTAATGTTTTTTAATATAATTGAAACAGAACATTTTATATTAAATAAAATGGGGTTGTTGATAACAATATGGAGCAAGAAAATAGCCAAGAAAGTAAAATAACTAACAAAATAAGTAGACAAAGAAGACAAGCGGAAAAGGCACTAAGCCAAGTCAAATAATATGTACATCAATGGTACATTAATAATTCAACTCAATGTAATGACCCCACAACTGTATCATAAGTAACCAATTGTTAAGGTCTAGTTAGGACTTAAGAGTATTTCTAACAAACCCCCCTTTAATATTAAGTATGTAAAAATGTATCAGCTCAACAATAAAAAATAGTGCAAAAGTTGACAACCTAAATATCCAAGAAAGTAAACCAAAAAAATAAGTAGACAAAGAAGACGGATGGAAAAGGCACCAAGCCAAGTCAAATAATATGTACATAAATGGTACATTAATAATACAACCCAATGTAATGACCCCACAATTGTATCATAACTAACAAGTTTTTAAGGTCTAGTTAGGACTTAGGATTATTTCTAACAAACCCCCTTTTAATATTAATTCCGTACAAATGTATCATCTTGACAATAAAAAACAATGCAAAAGCTAATAAGATATCCAAGTCTTCAATATGTAACTCATGGTCTGAAATCTCATGAGTGTCTATGAAGATCTTTCTAAAAAACTGCCAAAAGTGGATGTTGAAACCAAGTCTAGAAAACTCACTATGTAAAAAATGAGCTATACAACCTATAGGTGTTCACTGAAGTGAACCCAAAACCGATGAGAGAAAACCTTGATGAGAAGTGAATTGGCTACATGTCTAACACATCCCAAATCCTGAAAATTCCTAACAAACTTGAATGTGCCAAGCACAAATGCAGAAGAAACAATTGTCCTCTGCTAGATCCAAACATCATCCCTGTAAAGTCCGAAGACTATGAATATCTCACATATCGACACATAAAAAACTGCCAAAAAATCTCACTGACAAGAAAAAGTTTCGAAAAACCTCCAAAACCTGTATATGAAAATCTTGTTGCCAAAAAAAAAATCATGTGTGTAGTAAACCAAGTGAACCGCTAGTACTATCACAAATCCAAACTATCAATCAAAAATGTTGAATCGTCATCAAGGTGTTGAATTTTTGAACCACCATCAAAGTCACAAAGTGACTGAAATCCATCAAACGTCAAAATGTGGCAAGTCATCCATCCATCCAATATCCATCAAAAATCACAAATCCATCATAAACTTCCAAGTGTTAAACTGTCTCGACGAAAATCCTGTGAACGTCAAACTAACCAATCAAATCCATCATCTAATCAGGAAACAAACAACATGTCCTGAAACAATCCTCGATCATCCATCATCATGAAATCATAAACTCATCTGCAATCGTGAATCTTGAATCCATAATCAATCATAAACTACAATCTTGTAAGTTAGACTTAGAAACTTGAAGTCTGACATATCAATATTTTCCCCCCTATCGAATGAAAAGTGAGAAGTCTATATAATGATATGTATCCCCCTTGAAAGTAGAAAAGGGTAATCAAACCGTCTTTGAGCAGACTCTGAAGATTCGATCTTCAACTCATAAGACTACATCAAGTCGGCCCTAATCATGCCCTGTATCATCCAATCCTACAAAACATTCATGTCCATCAACTGTAGAAATATTTCCAATCAAGTATGGTTGTACCCGTGTATAAACTTGTTGATAAGATCGTTCCAATAACTTAGCTTCCAAATTCCAATGCAAAGTCCCTAACCATTCAAAATTTACATGTTTCCTCTTAATCTTTATTCACTTCCAATGTCTTTCTAAGACATGGTTTTTCTTCCCACAAAAAACACATGGGTGGAGATCAAAACAATTTAACTCAATATGGCCAACTCCGTGACAATGTCGACACAGTACACGTTATTTTTTCAACTGAGCATCATCAACCAACAAATCCTCAATACCTTTATTATCATCAATATCCTCAAAAATAGTATCATTATCAAAATCTATATCAACATCTTGATCCACGGCCTATACATGTTCCTTATCAAATTCTTCCTTCCTTTCAGCATTAACCAAAAAACCACCGCTAATAAAATTTATTGGTTTACAATAATTAGTAATATGAAAAAGGTTATCATGATCCTTTTCATATTCTAAACCATATTTATTTCATTTAAATTGTAATTCCTCTCATGGTCTAACAAATTTATCTATATTGTCAACCTAATCCTCGTGATGAACCTTCAATTTAACCACTTTGTTTTCAGTGTCATCAATCAAGGCTACACTAACCTCATCAAAAGAAAAAGACTGCAACTCACAATCAACAAGCGCAAGTTTGTTTTCTTGTTCCTTAAGTTTATTTCCTTGTTTCTTGGTGTCATCATTAAATGACGTCAACTTCCCAGTCAAAAACTTTGTTTTTGTTTGAAGTAGATGTACCTTTTTGTGCAGTATGCGAAAACAATTAAGAACATTAGTGAGCATTCCTTTTTGCATAGGAATTGTAGAATCTAGAGTCTTGCTAATCAATGTGTGCAACATATTAAACATTTTATCGATTCCTGCCATTTTGATGTGCTTCAAATATTCCTAATGTGCAAAATATAAGGCCTCCTTTTGAACCCCCTTAGGTAACCTTCCGGATTATGCAAAGACTTCAAAGTTATGTGTTGATTTGTTTTCAAGTGAAAATAATGTAAATCAATCCACACACAAAAAGATCCTAAGACCCCCTTATTCAATTTCGGGCGGGTCACAAAACAAATATGTTGGGCTCCTTATAACTTCACAAAAATCCCCTTATAACCTCCAAAAAACTCCTTATAACGCCAAGAATAAAAGCATCTTATAACATCAAATGCTTCTTATAACACCAAAAATATGCAATAATCAATGAAAAACTAGCAAGATTGTTTGGGTAATGGGCACCTTATATCACCTTAATGAACACCTTATATCATCTTAATGGTAATTGTGAGCACCATATACCACCTTAATGATTTAATAATTATGTTGCATCATGAAGTAGATTTGCATAGTAGACACCACACACCATATACCAAATCCATACGCCAGACAAGGAGATCTATTGGGGCTTGGCTTTAACCCAAAAATAGTCTCGTTAAGATTTGTTTGATTGAGATTTATTATGCTCTAATCAACACTCAATAATCCTTACAATTTGGAGCAAGAAAATAGCCATTTTATTGTTACTTGTTTTTTTATCATTATCTTTCTTGATAGATTCTTTGCGCAAATTGTTTCTGTTTTCTTGAAGGATAATTGCATGTCGTGATTTGGTTCGAAATACTTGTCATCATGTTTACCATTGATTGAGCGTGCATCAAGTCCACCAAGTCTTTTGTGTGCGCAGGAGACATCTAGGACCGCCAAGTCCTTTGTATGTGCAGTAAGCTTCCACAAGGAATGCTCGTGAACAGAACGCAGTGATTCAGAGCAGTCATTTTTGGGGCTGGATTGTGAAAATAGATAGGTTAAATTTCAACGGTGGAGACCAATGGGCCCATCAGATCAACGACTCTCACACATTCAAGGTTCCAAAACTTGCACGAGGTTTAATCGCAAGAATTACACGTAAGGCACTCCATAACTTCGACACAGAAACTTTTGAGCTTGTCTTTGTCGAAAACTCCCAAACGTTGAACCGCCGCATCGCTTCGACTATCATCCATCTGGGAGATCTCCACACTTAGCACTCAAAAAAATCCCAAATGCCAAAATGCTGGAGACATGTGGCATTCATTAGTGGAGACACATGGCACACATTTCAAACACCTTTGGTTACGTCATCATCCCATTTATGGGTGACACGTGTCACTCTCTTCATGCAAACACGTAAGTGACAATGACATCATGGACACAATAGATCTGAAGAGCCAAAGAGATGATCAATCGAAGAGTCGAAGTCTCGAAGTCTCGAAGTGCCACATCACTTTGTTAGTCTGGTCCTCCAGGAGTTACACATACTTTGCATTTGAAATCCCCTGAACCCCGAAGAGTCAGAGACACGTAGCACTCATCTATGCTGATATGTAGAATTCATCTGTGGTGACATGTGGCATCCATCAGTCGCCAACACGTGGCACTCATTTCGAGCATTTTCAGCACACCATTTGCCCCATTCTAGGTGACATGTGTCACCCTTATTTTCATGACATGTCATTGGTCATGACGTCACAGCCGCCACACCACTCCGGGGAAATTTCCTCCAGGAGATTTTTATCAAGAGTTAACACAATTTACAAAATTATCGAAGTCCCAAAGTGCCTAAGTTCCTTTCACGCGGGTCTTTCCTCAAGACGACATGTTGCACATGCCACCTGGAAATAGGTCCTGATGATGACATGTGGCATTTGTTTTGGGAATTTCAAGCACAACATCTGCTCCATTCCAGGTTACACGTATCATCCTTCTTTCTGTGACACATCAACAATTCACATCAGGCTGCCACATCAACTCCGAGATATTTCTATCAAGAGCAGGCACAGTCTCCCGGAGTCTCGAATGTTGAACTCCCGAAGTATTTAATGTTAAATGTGTCTTAATCTCAGATCAATTAGCAATAATCATGAATTAATGACTTCGGGAGATGGTCACTTCAGGAGATTCCAACCAGAGCGAACACAAATCGCCGAAGTGTCAAAGCGCCAAAGAGTAGGAGATGTGTGGCACTCTTCTATCATGATACGCGGCATCCATCAGTTGAGGCACGTGGCATTCATCAGTTGATACATCTGGCACTTATTTTTAGCACATTTGGGGTTGTCATCTGTATTATTTCAAGTGACATGTGTCACCCTCCTTTCGTAACACATCAGCAATGTGACATGAGGCCACCACATCAAATTCGGGGGATCGTCCTCTGGGATATTTCCAAGCACAACATTCAGAAAGAAAAACTCTCTAACCCCGAAGACTCGGAGTCCCGAAGTCCTTAAATGATGAATGTTAAAGTAATATTAGGTTAATAAGTAATTAGTGTTGGATAATGACTCTGGGAGTTATGTCCTCCAGAGGATATGTATACTCTATGCTCTGAAGCCCCCGAATGCTAGAGTTCGGAAGTCGCTCACCCACATTTATTGCACATTTTGAAATGTTTAAAAGGGGTTGCCAAACCAGAATTGGGGAGACTACACGTCCAGACTACAGAAAGAATATCAGAGACTCCAGAAAATGCTATATGACTTGCATCTTTCCTCCATGGGATAAGTAGGGGACAAACACCGCCAACATATTCAATTATCTTCAGTGGCCTCCAACAGTGCGCATGCATGCCATTGCTCAATGCTGAACTTAGTTTTGTCACTCCTAGTCATTGTTTTTCAAATCTCAGTTCATTCCAGCGCATGCACCAATCCAATTTCATTGCTAGTAGAAGTTTTTAATTGTTTAGTTCAAAACTCTTTTAGTTTAAAGCATAATAAGTGGTATTTTATGTGTGATAAGAACCACTCCTTTTTTTTAAGTGAAGTTCGGAGTATTCATTAACATACTCCAGCAATGTGTTTTAGTGAAGTTACTAAATTGTTTTACAGCCGATGTGTAGAGGGAAACCTCAGTTCCACACTTGTCGAGGGCCTCTACATCTGTGATAAATAGGCATTCTTTGTATGTTAGAAGGGTTCAATTTTTTGGGAGAAAAATATCAATACAACAACTGGTTCGACCCCTTTTGCGCATGGATTAAATCTCTCTACCTGGTGAAGATATTATTGATGACAATGTGTTTGTGTCCAAATTCGTATGTGTTTCTTATCTTGAATACAATTTTGATTTGTGTAAAGTACATTTATTTTCCTTCAGCTACTGTATAACTTGTCTTTATTAATGTGCAACCTTTGATAACAGTTATGCTTTGATGAAGATTTGTTTTTGTTGCAACCTATGGGAATAACTGTGTTTTTGGGACATGTTCAATGCTTGCAATGACATTTTAATACTTAAACTTCTAGCAGCAGATTGTTCATTGAATGGTTTGTTGTTTTTCTTTGTTTCTTACCTTTATTGTCTCACTTGTCTGTCCTTAGTGTTCCACAAGCCAAGGAGGACCTTCATACATGTCATTTGGCCAACCAAACCATGATCATGTCTTGGTAAAACAACCCTCTAACTGACCCATTAGTAAAAAAAACAACCATTCATAACTTGAGGTGGCCTAGCTCTGCCTTCAACAGTCAAGTGCAAACTTTAGGACCAACATCTTCTAGTGTCGTCGCCGGGGAACAAAGTAACAAAATATCTTTCCCTGGGAGAACGACAATGATCAAATCTGACCTTGAGGCCTTCAACAGGTGCTCCCAAAGCCACCACCTCTGATCAGAACAAAAAAACAGAGGTTCCTCCTAAGCCAAATCCAACAAGGGTGCATTGGCTAAAGCTCACCAACCTCCTCCATTTAAACCTGATGTCCTTGAAGTAAAGGAAGTTGATAGGCCACAAGCATCTTTCAGCCTAGAGCATGAGTTGAGAAAGATCAAGATCCATGTACCTCTATTAGAATTGTTGAAAAATGAGCCTTTCAAACAATCTATTATGAAGGTTCTACAACCACCTACTTCTATTGTAACTTCTGATGTAATTAGTCTGCGGGATGAGAACCCAACTATTATTGTGGGCCCACACATTGAGGATGTATATGATGCTTCTCCACCATTCTGCATATCTCTAAATGTCCATGATAAGATCCTACATAATTGTCTCATCGACTCAGGTGCCTCACACAATGTCATGCCCAAAGTTGTTATGGAGGAACTAGGTCTTGAGATCACCAAGCCCTATCAAGACTTTTACTCCTTTGACTCCAAAAAAGTCAAATGTTTGGGATTAATAAAAGATCCGGTGGTTTCTTTGGCATAGTTACCCATGAAAAGTGTAGTGATGTACATCGTTGTGGCTGACATTCCCCCCAATTTTGGTATGCTTTTGTCTAGGATGTGGGCCAAGAAGGTTGGGAGATCATTACAAATGGATCTCACATATGCCACCATCCTTGTTTTCGTAGGAGAGAACAGGAGGCTATACAGAGAGGTTAGATTGGCCTATATTGTCAACGACCATCAGAATCCAAGAAAACACCCAATTAATGTTGATGAGGATGAGATTGGCTCATTTGTTTTTCATCTAAATGGTGATGAACCATAAATTACAGTCACCAAATACAAAGATCATCCTTTGACATATCAGAAGAACAAAGTGTGGAAGATGTATTTTGATGGATCTTCATCAAAAGAAGATTTTGGGACTGGTATAGTCCTCATTTATCATGTGCAGGAGGTCATGATGCTCTCTTATAAGTTGGAATTCGAGGCTACTAACAATATAGTTGAGTATGAAGCTCTGGTGCTTGGATTGAGGGCTGCCAAAGACATGGCCATTGACAGTTTGGAAGTCTTTGGTGATTCTAAGATTATCATCAATCAAGTGAAAAACATATATCAATCTAAGCAATAGAGGCTCAAACAATACAAGAATGAGGTGTGGGACCTGGTTGACAACTTCTTTCTAGCATTCAATATCTCCTTTATTCCTAGAGAGGAAAATCAGAAGGAGGATTCTTTGGCATTCGTTGCCAACACCTTCAGACCTCCCATTGGTCCAAATATCAAGTATCATGTGGAAGTCAGACATAGGACAGTCATACCAAACAACATCAAGCACTCGTAGGTCTTTAGTGATGACCTGGAGCTACAAATATTTTTGCATACCATTGAAGAATTCTCCAGTATCTCTATAGATCAAGAAGGTGAAGATGATGAATCAGGAGATCCACAAACATCTCATTTACTGAACAAAGTGGTTGGCCACAACATTGTGTAACTTAAAACGAACCACATCCCCAGTGGTCTAGTGCCACCAGAAAGGTTATTTGACAGTCATGATGTCTCCAGAGGAGCTACCATAAAAAATCAAGAAGAGGAAGTGATGGATTGCAACATTGGGACTCCTGAAAATCCCAAAATAGTCAAATTGTCCAAGGCACTACCTCCATAACAGAAATACAAGTATGTCAGCCTTATGAAAAATTTTGTTGATATTTTTGCATCGTCATATGAGGATTTGAAGACATTTGACACTGACATCATCCAACACAAGATCCCTCTGAAGGTTGGTTCTAAGCCATTCAGACAAAAAATCAGGAAATTTAATCCCATGTTAATGTCTATAATTGAAAAAGAGCTGAAAATAATGTTTGATGCCAGAATTATTGTGCCCTTGAGGTACTCAGATTGAGTGGCCAACCTGGTACTTGTGATAAAAAAGAGTGGGGAAATATGCTTGTGTGTTGATTTATGAAATCTCAACAAGTGTTCTCTAAAGGAAAACTACCCCTTGCCCAAGATGGACCATATTTTACAAAGGGTAGTAGGTTCCCACATAATTTCCTTGTTGGATGGGTACTCTGGTTATAACCAGATAGCAGTATGTGAAGAAGACAAAGAAAAAACAACATTCACCACCCCTTGGGGAACATTTATGTATGAAAAAATTCCCTTTGTGATGATGAATGCAGGGGCCACCTTTCAGAGGGTTATGGATGTAGCTTTCATGGGGGAGAAAGAAAAATTTATGTTTATATATTTGGATGACATCACCATTTTCTCCAAATCAGATGATGAGCATTTATAACACCTTGAGAAGATCTTCCGAAAATGTTGAAGGTATGGGATCTCTTTGAATCCCAAGAAGTCCCACTTTTCTATGTCAGAAGGTAAACTCCTAGGCCACATCATATCAATAGGAGGTATAAAATTAGACCCTAAGAGAGTAGAGGCCATTCAAAAAATTGAAATTCCCAAAAACAAGAAGTCTATTCAATATTTTATAGGCAGAATAAATTTTTTGAGGTGCTTTGTGCCAAACTTTGCTGAAATCATAAGGCCTATCACCAACATGCTAAAGAAAGATGATGTTATCAAGTGGTCACAGGAGGAAAAATCAACATTCCAGAGGATCAAACAAGCTTTGGTTGAAGCCCCTGTATTAGTCATCCCTGACTATGCCAAAGAGTTCTTTATCTTTTATTTCGCCT
This sequence comes from Picea mariana, assembly GCA_032191745.1. NCBI lineage: Eukaryota > Viridiplantae > Streptophyta > Pinopsida > Pinales > Pinaceae > Picea > Picea mariana. The sequence continues at coordinate 274,642 of JASDQU010101129.1, read as the reverse complement.
TCGAGGAAACCATTGTTATTGTGCTACTGCAAAAGAATTAAGAAGGGCATGAACAACCCATAGCCTTTTTCGTCAAATCCCTCTGAGATGCTAAGTTGAAGTATGGCATATTAGAAAAGCATGCCTATGCATTGGTCAAAGCACTGAAATCCTTCAGGGTGTATGTTTTATAGTCTAGCATAACAACCTATGTTCCTAGCAGCAGTGTCAAAGAGATTATGGTCTAGCCAGATAGTGAAGGGAAAAGATGGAAATGGATTGTCGAATTGTTGGAGTATGACCTACACATAAATCCCACCAAGTTGATCAAGGGACAGGGACTTTCCAAGTTAATAGTAGAATCAAACTGTAAGGTGTTGGAATTGCATCAAACCTTCACCTAATTCAATGCACCCATGACACAATTTGGACAAGACACCATGTAGGTATTTGAAAACTACTCTTCTTCACCTTGGTACTGAGATATTATTTACTTTCAGCATCACCTAGAATGCCCACCAGATTTGAAGAAGATGAGGACCAGATCTCTCAAATTAAAATCTATTAAATTATGCATTTTAAATCAGAACCTGTATTGGAGGGATCCTGCTGGCATCCTATTAAAGTGTCATGATGAAAATGAAGCTAAGAAAATAATAACAAATATGCATGGGGGACTTTGTGGGGGACACCAGCATTGGAAAGCTACAACCCTCAAGATTCTAAGGGAAGGGTACTATTGGCCCACCCTTTTCTCTGATGTATTCACTACAGTAAGGGTATGCAATGAATGTCAAAGGTTTGCAGGCAAGCAAAAGTTACTCTCACTGCCCCTGAAACCTATCACTACCAGTGGCCCCTTTCAACAATGGGGATTAGATTTCATAGGTGAGATAAATCCACCCTCCAGTGGATAGCATAAGTGGATTCCCACTGCCATTGACTACTTTACCAAATGGATCGAGGTTGTGCCCACTAGGAATGCTACTGAAAAAGTGATTATGAGCTTTTTGGAAACCAATATCTTTGCCAGATTTGACTGCCCTAGAAATATTATAATAGACAATGGCCAGGAATTCAAGTCCAAATCCATGATCGACTTATGTGGCAGCCATAACATCACCTTGACACATTCCATGCCCTATTATCCTCAAGGGAATGGGCTGGTCGAGTCATCAAACAAGACTCTCATCGGGATCATCAAGAAATTGTTGGCTGAAAACAAGAAATATTGGGACTTTAAACTTAAGTATGACTTGTGGGCTGATAGGATTAGCACCAAGAGATCCTTGGGAAACTCACCATTTCAGCTAGTCCATGGGATAGATGTTGTCTTTCCCACTCAACTTAGTCTACTAGTTTTTAAATTCCTACAAGAAGAAATGGAGGATCCAAATGACATCCAGAGGAGAATCTTTCATATTATAGAGGTTCAAAAAAAGAGAGAAGCATTAAGTCATATCACTGACGCATACCAGAGAAAAATCAAATCAGTTTTTGACAAGAAAACCAAGAAAGAGATCTTTCAAGAAGGCGACCTGGTCCTGAGGTCAGATGCCAGAAGGGAAGAAAAGTCCAAGCATGGTAAGTTTGATAACCTTTGGTTTGGTCCTTTTAAGGTGGTTGAGGTTCTGGAAAATAATACATTGTTTTACACAATGTCGACGACACTGAAATTTTTGGGGGCCCAATAAATGGGCACTTCCTGAAACACTATTTTGCTTGAGAGACTGAGGGAATGTCCCTCTTGTACCATAGTTTCTTTCCTTTTTCATTTGCATTTGTATAAGCTCGTCATTTGAGCATTTAATTCCTAGTTATTTTGTGTGTGAATAAAGATTCGATAGCCCAATAAAGGAACTTGGGTGTAGTTGCAGTTTTAAGTTCAATAAGATGCATGACTAAGAGACAGTAGAAGATATACATGGTTGGCAGACATAAACAAAGGTAAGAGAAGGAAGGTGGGAGCAATTTATTTAATTCCAAGGCACCGATCTATTGTTCTTAGCACCTCACAGGGAAGTGTTATCCCCAGTTGCAGCCAATGTTGAGACCTAAGTCTGCACTCTTCTATCATGACACATGGCATCCATTATTTGAGACACTTGGCATTCATTAGTTGAGACACGTGGCACTTATTTTAAGCACATTTGGGGTTGTTATATGTACTATTTCAAGTGACATGTGTCACCCTCCTTTCGTGACATGTCAGCACTATGATGGCAAGCCACCACGTCATATTTGGGGGATCATCCTTCGGGATATTTCCAAGGACATCATTCAAAAAGAAAAACTCTCGAACCCCGAGGAGCCGGAGTCCCGAATTCCTTAAATGATGAATCTTAAAGTAATCTCAGGTTAATAAGTAATTAGTGTTGGATAATGACTCTAGGAGTTATGTCCTCTGGAGGATATGTATACTCTGCGCTTTGAATCCCCCAAACATCGGAGTTCTGAAGTGGCTCACCCACATTTATTGCACATTTTGAAATGTTTAAAAAGGGGTGCCAAACCAGAATTGGGGAGACTACACGTCCAAACTGCAGAAATAATATCAGATACTCCAGAAGACGCCATATGACTTGCTTCTTTCCTCCAAGGGATAAGTAGGGGAAAAACACCACTGACATATTCAATTATCTCCATTGGCCTCCAACAGCGTGCATGCATGCTAGTGCTCAATGCAGAACTTAGCTATGTCACTCCTAGTCATTTTCTGTCAAATCTCATTTCATTCCAGTGCATGCATCAGTCCAGTTTCATTGCTAGTAGCAGTTTTTAATGGTTTAGTTCAAGACTCTTTTAGTTTAAAGCATAATCAGTGGTATTTTTTGTGTGATAAGAACCACTCCTTTTTGTTAAGTGAAGTTCGGAGTATTCATTAACATACTCCAGCAATGTGTTTTAGTGAAGTTAATAAGTTTTTTTACAACCGATGTGTAGAGGGAAACCTCAGTTCCACACTGGTTGAGGGCCTCCACATCTGTGATAAATAGGCATTCTTTGTATGTTAGAAGGGTTCAGTTTTTTGGGAGAAAAATATCAATACAACAACTGGTTGGACCCATTCTATGCATGTATTAAATCTCTCTACCTGGTGAAGATATTATTGATGACAGTGTGTTTGTGTCCAAATTTGTATGTGTTTCTTATCTTGAATATAGTTTTGATTTGTGCGAAGTACATTTCTTTTCCTTCAGCTACTGTATAACTTGTCTTTATTAATGTGCAACTTGTGGTAACAATTATGCTTTGATGAAGATTTGTTTTTGTTGCAGCTTGTGGGAATAACTGTGTTTTTGGTACATGTTTAATGCTTGGAATGACATTTTAAGACTTAAACTTCTAGCAGCAAATTGTTCATTGAATGGTTTGTTGTTTTTCTTTGTTTCTTACCTTTAGTGTCTCACTTGTATGTCCTTAGTGTGCCACCATCCAAGGAGGACCCTCTTCGATGTCATTTTTCCAACCAAACCATGCTCATGTATTGGTAAAACAACCCTCTAACTGACCCATTAATAAAAAAACCAACCATTCATAACTTGAGGTGGCCTAGCTCTGCCCTTTAGCAGTTAGGTGCAGACTTTAGTACCAACAGATACCCAAAAAACAACGAACCCAATGATACATATTACATATGAAAGTGAAAAATAGTCATTTTCTTCATCTTTTTTCCCCTCATGAAAAGGAGGAGGATTAAGGCCTTCAATTTTCATAGGCTCACTAAGTGGATGGATTGATTCTTCTTCTTTCTAGGATTCATAAGTCAAATTTTATGTTCATTGATTATTGGAAGCCATTGAGAGGTTATCCTCCTATTCCAAATTTGAAATATTTGAGGTTAAACAATGCACTGACATTAGCCTAAGAGATCTCCCCATGTCTATGGAGACCTCTCCTAAATTATTTTACCATCTCGTTATCCATTACTGTGTAGAGTAGGTACCCAAAGATGACCCCAAACCAATGATATATACCTGATTGATAGTAGGGGGAAGGACCATGGAACTGAAAAACCAATAAACTCATGAACGGGCCAAGAAAACCGTATTCACACATTGTTACTTCATTCACAAATTTTCCTAAATTCTCAAAGAAAATCCTTAGTTCAATTTTGAGAAAATGGATATCAAAAGGTCTGAGTTTCCTTTTAGAGAATTAAAAATGAAGAAGCCAATTTTTTTTATATCTTCTTACTAGGACAACGAGTTTGTGATGGAAAATTGTTCTAACCATTTTAGATATGCCAAACTCTTGAGCTAGAAACCAAACATACCAACGTTATTCTTCTCTCCCTAGATTACAATCATTTTCCTTCCAGGAAAGAACCACTATCACTAAGCAGTGACCTCCCTGCAAACCCTATCATACATCATGAAACAAAAGCACCAAATCCACCAACTCGGATTAAGAAGATGGATCACCACCTGGAATGAATCTACCATAACAAATTATACCCCAAATAGATACATCATCAAGGCCTAGTAAGGCCACAACTGTTGAGCACATAGGCATGTTTCGTAAAGAACCTCTAGCTTCCATGTTAAGAACCAAATCACACATTTCAATGAGAAATGAATAGGCATGAATGAAGTCTGNGAAATTAAATGGGGGGGGGGGGAACGAAACTTCACCTCGCACTCATCCCAAAATTTTGTCAACCCATCTCCTTCATGCAAAACATTATGGAAGGATTTCTAATTATCCATCATTCCATCTAATTAAAGGATTGGGTAGTAACTGAAATCCCCATTACTTTACAATATTCTTATACTTAACTCAACAGTGAAATTGGCCCATTAGTCTACCTCAGAGTTAAGATCTTGTTTGATATGAAGAAAGGTTATCTTATCAAACGAGGTGAGTTTGTGTTTGATTCTTGAGATCAAGTTTTTTAATTTGTTTCCCATTTGATTGGATTGGACTACCACTGATTTGATGACCAACATTGAGTCTCTGAAGATCACTAATGATCAAATACTATCTCCCTTTGTGATGATTATCCCACACAACAAGGAGTAAGCCTTGGCCAGATTGTTTGAAACCATTCCTAAACTGCAAGTGTACTGCTTAAACTTATTTCCCTTGGGATCAAAGAGAATCCCACTCGCTCTTGCCACCCATGTATTTCTTTTTGAAGATCTATCAAAAAAGAGGGAAAAAGAGTGTAATTGTGACCATCATTCATGAAAATCTAGAATACCTTTCCATATTTTCCAAGAGGGAGAAGAACCAATGTGTGAGGACGGAGTAGTGGAGCTATTGGTACTCAAGATGAGTTGTCGAATCCATATCTCTTCATTTCTATCCAGAGCCTGATCCAATCAAATATTTCTTAGTTGTAAATGTTCAACAAAAAGAGATTTTGCTCTAACTGTTGTTTGCTCAAGTATAGTCCATTCATTATTGATTTTTTTTCTTTGTTTCTAACTAACCGAACTTTCCAACATAGAAATTTTGAGAGGGCCAACCATACTCTCTTAAAAAATTTCTTGTTTTGGAAGACAATGAATATTGTTTTGTCCAATTTAGGAGCATCTCATCCCAGTCCCCTAGCCAGCGAGTGCAGTATCCCAATCTAGAAAAGGATTCCCTCCAAAATTTCTCGATATAGTGCTACTTAGTAAACAAATGGAAAGATGATTCTTCAACATGGACACAAAGAAAAAATTTGGAAGGGCCAACTATACCTTTATTTTTAAAATTTTCTATTGTAAGGATATTTCTATGAGCTAAGATCTAATAGAAGGTATTGATCTTGGGCAGTTCATCGCTATTCCATATGTATTTCCACGAAGATGAATGTTGCGGTAGTTGAGAAGCTTCTAGCTAGCGAAGATACCCTTTTTTAATAGTGAAGAAGGAGTTGCCCCATCCTCGACAATCATCGTCATATAATTCAATGGGGCATACCCTATTAGTGCATTTGAAAGATGAGTGATCGAAGGTGTCAAATTATCTAGGGGGGAACCAAAGTTCCATCCTTTCAATTGCTTAGAGGATTCATCCCATTTTGAGATGTCATGAAGAGTGTGGAGGTTTCTATTTTTCATCCAATTTTTTAACGGAACCATATCCAATATTCTTGAAAATGGTTCGAGTCCAAAGATGTTGTCCTCCCAAATATATATTTGTTTCCCATTTATTGGCACCTAAGTGAGCTTGTCTTTTATTGTCGGAATGACATCCTTGAGAAGATTCAGTACATGGGATCCTTTTTGTGTTGTTAACAGTTTCTCAATACAACGGGCTCTTGGTCCCCTTAAGTACTTCTTCCATAAAAACAAATCCCTCCACTCTAACTTGTTGGTAATCATTCTCTATAGTAATGTGGCTCCAACCAAGTTCATCCATATTGGGTTTTGATCCCCAATCCACCTCTGTCCTTTAGGATTCTAACAATCTTCCAATTGATTAAGTGATTATTTTTAATGTTTGTTCTTCCCCTTGCCAAAGAAATTTTGTGATATTGATTGATACATGTTTCATTACACCAAGCTAGAGCCAAAATGGCCAAACATTGATGTTGGAAACGTTATTTGTTAGGGTTACGAAGTTGATGGAATATGAACAGTCAAGTTCGTGTAACACTTATTGGAGTCCAAGAGACCCTTGGAAGAAAAACCAAAGGGTCATAATCATGTATATATGTTGTATCATATCATTAATGAAATCACTTCACGCTTATCTTAATCTTGCATTCCAATAGTGGTTTAAGATCAGCCTTGGTTATTAGGCCTGATTTGACCTTGGCTAGTTATCCCAGGGCAATTATCTGAGCATTTCCTTTCCCTCTATCTGCAAAGACATTCCTTCTGCCTCATCGAGAAACACATGTCTCAGATTCTCATGTAAAAACGTATCTAACCTACCATTATGTGCCATGTGCCCCTCTGCTAGTATGCCAGTCTGTTAGGGGTGCTCGTTCTAGAGTTTAGAAACACGCAGAAACGCAAGCTCTTCCCATCTATGAAACGCCTATGTCTCTCCTTACCAGAGCAGATCCTACCATTCATGCCTCTCCTTTCTCTCACACGTGACCTTCCTTCATTTTCAAACCCTTTGCAATGGCTGGGTCTACTTGCCCATCGAAATTTTCATATGCTATGGGTATGAATAAACTCTCATTTGTTCACGTCGACTGGTGAGTGCTCGTTTTGTTCACTTTTCCAGCAGTTCACCTTTCTATTATGCTCGTTGTGGATTGTTGATCGATTAAACTTGGCCTGTAGAAGCACATCTCCAAACCGACCTCAGATTCAATTAGAGTCACGGTTAACACAAAAAGCATAAACCGGCTTCCAGTCGTCCCATGACGGATTCCATTTTTTCTCTCTGTCAAACCTACACGCGAGGGATTAACTGCTCAATTTGTGCATGAAATATTATAGTTCTCTATATAAAATATTTATTCTCATTGCATTATTTGATTGCTAAGTAGCTTGGAAAAGACCATTTGGTAGTTCTATGTTCATGGTGAGAAACCACTCGAAATCTTTCTCGTTTCTGGTAATCTACTTGTTGGCTTACCTTCCCATAAATTAAGGTTTGTGAAGCGTGAAATTTTATCTCTTGTGGTGGTTTTTTAAGTGGGTGTTATAACAAGAGGTCAAGAGGTCAATCTGTATGTGAAAAGAATTGGAAAACCACAGTCACATTCTACCAGTTTGCAAATGCTCTTGATGTTTTGCATTGTATTAAAGGCATAGTTTCCATATCTATCTCAACGCCCTCAAGTCATCCAACAACTTTGTGCTCATGAACAACTTACAAAAGCAACTTCTTGAAGCATTGTAAGTTTACATGTGAACCTATCTTTCTGCAAGTTGAGTTGCATTGTAAACAAGTGCATTTTCAATAGAAGTCGATGCCCTTCACTTGTCGAGTCTGAACATTTGAGTTTGCATTGTAAAGTCAGGGTGGAGTTGCAAGAAACCATGTGTTCTATTTTTAAAATGGCTTGAGTTGAGGAACTATTAGAGTTATTGAACACTCTAATCCTCTCCTTTGTAGACACTATAGTCACCATTGACAAAGAAACTTTGCAGTCTGTTGTGACCCACTTGAAAGTTTCACAAGTGAAAACAACATTACTTCAAACTCATAATCGACTTCTTCATGACGAACTTGAGCTAAAGAATCTTCGACAACATTCTAAACTATTCCATGTTCATAACCCTCTTTTTGAAAATGATGATGTTGATTTAGACCAACAACCAGTGCATGAGCCACTTAGTGAGCCATTTCCAAATTCAAGTAAAGATAAAGATCAACTTCCTCTTTCCAAGTAGATCATTAGACCTTGGGAAGAAATAAAAAATAACAAGCATAGAACTGGTATTGGATATGAAAAGGATGTTACCTTTCATAATTCATATTACACCAAATCGATCCAGTTCTAGAGTGCTAGATTGTTGCAAGAAAATTCACATTCACCTGCTCCAGTTCAAGAGTAGATCCTGAAATTCCAACATTGTCAGAGAGTTGGCCACGTTGAAGATCAATGATCGATATTGATCCTTGTGAGCATTGTGGAAAATAGAGTCATCCTTCATATAGGAGTTTCAAATGCAAGACAATTGTAATAGTGAATAACCACTATGGGTGGATCCCTTCTTGGCAATGGTCATCAATAGCTAAGAAGATATCTCAATCATACCGACGAGTCCATTTTTTAGTATTGACACATCCTAAAGTGAAAGGATTTGCATCTTTTCTCCTTGAACCTAACAAGGGGGAACAACATCATCAATTGACAATCAGACTTCTAGTTTTGAAGTCCCATCAATCAACAACAAGAAAGTGTAACAAGCAAGCGTGATTGGTTTGTGATTCTCCTTAAATCACCACTTACTATAAGATTTACAACTTATGCTAGACAATAATTTGTGGTTTCCCTTAAACCTCCACCGATAGAAGACTTTCAACTTCTTCTACATCACAGTTTATGGTCATCTTTAAACTAGCATCAAGACCACTTCCAATTAGCAGAAGGCATTAACTTCCCGCTTCTAGCTAACTTAGGAAATGTTTCGGGAACCATTGAGCCTAGAGCAGGGTTCCATAGTTTGTTGGCATCCTTAAACCACCAGATTGGTTTTTGGTCTTTCTTAAACCACCATCACCATTTAGCAGAAGACATCAACTTCTGCTAGCTATTCGATTTGTGGTCATCCCAAAACCACTATATTCAAATAGCACATTCAACCATTAGCAGATGCACACTTCCAAATTTCAATTAACCACTTTGAGATATCAGCTGTCACCTTGGAATCATATACACCTCCTCGGAATAAGGGGGGGAATGTTGGAAATGTAATCTATTAGGGTTACTTGACTGAAGGAATATGAAGCAAACAGTCTTCGTGAGTCCAAGAGACATCTTGTAATACGATTACAAGCGTGAACATCATTATACTTATGCATGTATCATATTGATGTTTAATGCAATCTCATGCTTTTCTAATATTCGTGTTCCAACAATCGGTATAGGGGCAGAGATAATAAAATTATTTTGAAGAGAACTATTCTCCCTGGTGGATTAAACCAGTAAGATCCCCATTGCTCAAATTTAGTTATGTTTTTTTCTAGAATGCATGTCCATGATTGAGAAGAAGAAATTTTGAGAGAAATGGGGATTCTAGGGTACAAGAAAGAGGACCAATTATTAATCAAAGGAAATTGAAGAAATCAAGAAATGGATTGGAGGACCCGGGGACTTGCATTTCAACCAAAAATTTGATATTTTTGGTGATTTACTTCTCCTCTTGACACATCCAAAAAAGAGTTCAAATTTTGATTAAATATGGAATCTATAATTAGGGAGGCTCCCCTTAATAGAAGGGTATCATCTACAAATTGAGAATTAATGACGCATTTGGAACCTCTAACAATCGCAATCCCTAGAATATTGCTCAAGACTCGTTCCCATTCAAGCTTGTGACTGAGAGAATCCAACATAATGATGAAAGAAGAGGAGATAGTAGGAACCCTTGTCTCAACCCTTTGTTACTTTGAAAAAGGAAGTGGGTCATCCATTAACTAATGGTGAAATCCAAGGGGATCCTGTACAAGACTTAGCCCATTGAATGAAGGAAGAACTAAATCCGAATTTTCCCAAAACCTTGTACAGAAAGGAATTTCTAACCGAATCAAAATAATTTTCCATGTCCAACTTTATAATCATACCTTTTTCCTTCACAGTTGAGCTTGAGTGCATGGCATCTTCCACTAGCATTATGTTGTCTATGATCTTTCTATTTTGCATGAACCCCCATTGATTGTCTTAGATGATCTTAGGAGAAAAATAAATAATCTTGTTGGTAATGATCTTGGTCATAATTTTATATGAGGAGTTGCAAAGTGAGATTGGTTTGAATCTAGAAAAGGAAGAGGGGTTTGTTTCTTTAGGGATTAAGGCTAGAAATGTTGAATTTGTACTCCCCCTAGCTTACAAGAGTGTTGAGCATAACATAGCATTCACTTGAGGTCATGTTTTATTAAGTCCCATAAGAACCCGTAAAAAGAGATGGAAAATCCATCATGCCCTAGGGATTTATGTAGGTTCGAGCTCTAAATGGAAATTTCAATTTCAATTTCATCAATTGGTCTTGTAAATTCCTTGTTTTCCTTACTAGATACGATTGTTGGTATATGTTCTATAACGTTGTCTATATTACCAAAGAACACATCATTCTACTGAGACAACAAAGAACAAAAGTGTTTCCTGACAACCTCTTTTAACTCCTTAAAATCGGAGATTTTACTCCCATCTTCCCTCAAAATTTATTTTACTTTGTTTTTGAAAAGATGCACTTTAGCCTACTTGTGAAAAAAACGGGTGTTCCTATCCCCTAGTTTCAGCCAAATAATTCTATATTTAAGTCACCAATATTCTTCTTTTGAGCGCACAACCTTAGTGTATTGTTTTTGTAAAATCACCTCCTTCTCTTGAATCTATGGAGTGACTTCTTCATTCTCTAGCTTAGTTTGAATTTTTTCTAATTTTGATTTAAGCTTTTCTTTCTCATCATGAGGAGGAATGTAATTCACTTTTTCCCAATCTTTAATATCACCTTTAACCAACTTTAATTTGTGTTCCCAAATGTATACTCGAGTACCTAGGGTCCATATTTTCCAAGACGCTCTCACACAATCAGTTTCTTGTTGATAGTTTAGTGAAAGTGGATTAAATCTAAAGGGTAACATATCGTAATCAGGAGAATTCTAAAAATTAAGTTGATGGGCTTGTGATCTAAAGTGGTAGAGGGGAAGATCTTTGATTTGAATTCAAAATCCTACAATAGAATATCATTATTTACTAGAAATCTATCCAGCCTTGCAACCATATGACCTAGACGGGCTCTTTTGTTAGACCAAGTGTACTTCCCTCTAATGGGATTAATGTCTATGAGATCCCATTCATGGATCAAATCCTCCATTCTCTCCCTAAAGGCATCTCTTACAATATTTTTCCCTCACATCTCAAAGTTGTGCAAAACTACATTAATGTCTGTAGCTATAATATTATTAGCAACAAATTTTGAATTTTTGAGAGCTAACAAGGAATTCCAACACAATTTTTTCTTTGCATAACTCACTGGCATATACAAGTTAAAAAATTTAAAAGACTTACCAGTTTGAATGTGTTTAAACCTTGTAAATATCGAATTTTGAGTTTGGAATGAGAACTCCAATCTTACTAGTTGATTATTCCAGAGAGTACAAATACCCCCAGATGTTCCTATTGAGTCTTATGTTACCCTTTCACTCTGCCTCCATAGTTGTTTCCCATTTTGTAGTGCTTTGGAGGATCTCATTTTAGTCTCCTAAAGAAAGAGAATTCTAGCTTTTTCTGATTTAATTTTTTCCATAATTGCAGTTGCTTTAAAACTGCTACCTAAACCTCTGTAGTTCCAAGAGTTTCCACTTCATCCTCTCATAGGTTCATTATTTCTTGTGGTTTTTGTAATTCTACTTACATTTCCATATCTCTTTATAGTCGACTATGAACCCAACATGGTCTCTTTATTTGTTTGTTCTTCCCTAAGGATCTTATGTGGTTTTCTACCAGAACGCCAAAGGATTTTCTCCTCTGATTTACCATCATCTACCTCCTCCTTCATGGGATCTAGGGCATCCAAGCCTTTAGCTTTTGGATATAAGAAGCTAATTTCCACATTTGTAAATTTTCTGCTTCTTCCACGCCCACATGTGTCTCTATATTATTTGTCACTTGAGGGACTTCATATTCATTTCAAGGAATTTATATCGAACTCCGAGTCAAAACTTCTTGTTCCTTTTGGGTTGGAATCGTTGGATCTACATCAGCTAATTCAATGAATTTTAGGTTTTTGACTAAAGGGGGTTCCTTTGGATAATTCGAATCAAGGTTCAAGTTCCTATTACCTTGAGGTTTCGTGGAGAGGGATGGATCTTCTTGATACAAAATTTCATATATGTTTGTTTTTGATGGGTTGTTTTCTTCATTACCTTTGGTCACATGGATTTTCTCATGTTGAGAGGAGGAGCCTTTTGAAAAAACAATCTCCCAGGTATTCCTTGGTCTAGAAGCGATTGGGCATTTATTGGATGCTACTTGATATAGAGTGCCTAGATAATCATTTGACCCTTGATTTTAACCAACCATTTGCTAAGTAGCTTAGATTCCTACAATGTTTGGCAAAGTGACCATTTTAATATTCAAGTGCATACCTTAGATTCCTAAAAAAATATAGTCCACTTCAAAAGATCAAGTCTCGATCCTCTTTGGTCTCGAAGCGAAAGGCATATAAACCCTTTCCATAGAAAAAATATGAATTTGTCCTTGAACATGGAGTTTCTAGTTCTTCTGGATCTAGATAGACATAGATCTAGGAGAAGGCCAAATCCCAATGAACTGGAAAACTAAACAATGATCAACGAAATCCATAGCTTTTCCCTTGATGGGGTTTGGGGGAAGCTTTGCCTCAGGATTTTTTTCCAATCTCTTCACAAATTTTGTAGGTTGAGATTTTGAGGTTTTTTCATACGCATGAACCATGGCCTAGAATGCTTCAGAATCGGGAGGGGTTATGCCATTGCACCCCCCTTGAAGGGTGCATCTATATTACTCAAATTGTAAAGACAACTTTCCCTAGGGTTTCTCAGAGTCTTCCATGGTTAATTCTTGCAATCTCTAATGTTTAACATAGCAAAGTTCATATATTTTTTTAATATAATAAAAACAATTATTTAAAATCGTATTGGTCAATATATTTGAAGTCTTATTATCGACTTTTCTTCTTACAATGTGTATAATTAATGTTTATTTAAAATTGGTGTAACTCACTGACATAAAAAGACATGACACTATTGTAAATCACTAACCGACACTGGAAACACTAATTCACTGACATAACAATGTGTCGACACATAATGGAATATGTGTTGATATGTAATAAATGCCTCATAATTTGTAGTGTTGATCTAAAAGCCCCATCATTTTGCACTTCCATCCATGGAACGACTTCCCATATCTCCGTTGTAATAGACATTGATCCTCTCATTGTAATAGACATGGATCCTCTCCTACTACATATTAGATTTCCCATAGTATGAGTGTATGGAATCAATCACATGCTCGTCACATATCACTTCCCGGAACTTGCCTCCTATATGGTTCTTTAACTGCCCACCATGGATGTGCAATATCTCTCTCATTCTCCTCACACACCCAAATAAATAAATCCAGTGTGCAATATATCCCTCGTTCTCCTGACACAACGAAAGAAAGAAATCCAAGTTCTGTCAAAATATCAACTACTGTAAATTGAAATCGAAGTATCAACTACTGTAAATTGAAATCGAAGTTTTTTCGAAATATAAATGGTTGTGAATCGAACCTGAGGCCTCAAATTTTTGAAGCATAAGGTCTTCATTCCTCAAATAGTACACAAAACCCCTTGGGAAAAAATGATCTATTAAGTTGTGCACAAGTTTGACGAAGAATTGCGGTGAGGGGCTTGGATGATACAGAGCATCGCTTTCAATTTTTCAAACTTTGTAAGTCAATTTCTTTATAGAGAAAATTATAACCTTAAACACTGAATATCAAACAAGAAAACAAAAACTCAAAACTTACTTGGTTACCTGATGTTTGGTTGAGGCTTTTGCTTCCTTACAAGTTACAATTTGCACTAACAACCTATCTACTCCAAGTTTTCTACTACAAAGAATCTCAAATAACATCAATGAAGATTCCATGGTGTGATTCAAATTTGTAGAGGGAATAATAATAATGCTCCATTGAAGAACAACCCTCACACATATTTGGGAAAGGGAGAACCGCTCATAATTGGACCACCCCTCTCTTTGGGAGCCACCTCACATGTACAATTAGGAATCTAGTATTGGGTTGAGGCATGTTCCCTGACTGCTTATGGACCAGGTTCGAGTTGTTTTCAATCCCCTTTTTCAATTCAATAAAGAGTGTGGCATATTGTTCTTCTATAAAGAAATAGAACGAGACAAGGATCTGATCGCATCTAAAAGTGCAAAGGCCACCTCCAACACAACTAGGGCATATTCGGGGAGCTCAGATATCATGTAATCAACAATGTGTTTGTAGAGATAAGCAGTAGAACCATACATGCACCTGATAGTTATTGCACATATATTATTTGGTGTTTCCCAATAGCCTTCATATGGTAGCAAAAACAGGTGGTTTTCTCTGACACAAGCCATGCATTATTTCCATACACGTTTAGACTAAGACAACTTATTATATGTGTCGTGTTTGAAGGTATCTCTCTTGATATGGTGAGGTTGATGAGGTGCACAATAGTAAGTTAGTAACAGAAGAATGAAGGCCAAATGTAATTGCATCAGTTTAATCCTCGTACACGGTTCAAGAACATGAATAGATTCTTTCTCTTGGTTCTAGATTCGTTAGTAGAGTGTTACCTGCATTAAATTTTAATTTTGTGTAACATTATAATATAAGTCTCCTACATCTAGTAATAAAGATACACTGTGACGTGTTTCAATTCAGGCGTGGAATTCAGCCTCTTCACTCCACCAACCATTCTCGTTGATCCATTTTTGAAACCTTGTGATTGGATCTTTCACCACTTTACAATAATCCACTTCATCCAATTTGTGCTATCTACGCTAATCGTCTGAAGTATCATCCTACCTTTGCTTGTAACAAAAGTTAGGAAACTCTCATGTTACTCTGATCATAATATACTATGTATAAATAAAGGATTCAATGGATACTCGTGTTGTTAAATAAAATGTGTACATGTTACATTACCATGACCCCTATCACATCCACATGGCCAAGAAAGGAGCACCTATATTTTATTATAAATTTTATTCATACTTAATAGTGTATAAATTTGTATATATGATTATAGAACATGCATATGTTATGCATTTTAGCTTGAGCCCCATCACAATCACATGGCAACAATAAAATGCTTCACCTTAGTAGAATACAACCGTTTTATTGGGTATAGGAACTCAAAACTATAAATCGACAAAGCCTCGAAGCCCATCCTCTTACAAACCACTATGATTGAGATGCAAAGACAAAATTACATTTTTACATTCTCACACTTAAGGGAACCGGCAAGAGCTAGTGTTGGAATGTTTTGAGTTTCGACAATGACACTTAAAAGAATTTTGTTAAAAGAGGATATGGTTTTTTATATAAAATAAACAATAGCAATAAGAGTGTAAATTAACCTACCTATTATATGCTATTAATAGATGTTATTAAATAATAACCTCTAAACAAAAGTGTAAAACCAACCAAAGATTGCAAACCCTAGAAAGTATAAATAATTATCAATATACCTATCGAATTATATGATTATTAAGTAGCATATGGAAGATTTGTTGAATTTTCACTATGCTAGGCTCAAGCATGAGGTTTATTTCATTTTTATCATTTAATTGAACCATAAACAAATTCATCCACACCATTCACAATTAATGAAATAACCAAGATCACAAGAAGAAATACCATGCACAAGAACACAAGAAATATCCTGGGAAACCCTTCTCAACAAGGGAAGAAAACCCAGCAATCCTTTGTTATATTCTCAAGAGAAAGACCTCCCACACCATATACCTAGCACACAAAAGGGTGCTCTCCAAAACCAAGAAGGTTAGCGCCCAAGAGATGTGCACACTTCAGCCCTAGAAGATGTACTTGCTGAAATTTCCAAAATCACATATGTGTTTTGTTTCCTCGATGGGAAAATGACCTTTATTTATACTAGACTCGACACATCAAAAGTGGTGTCTATTGGCACAACAGGACCGACCTCAATAACTCAGAATATAATTAATAATTACCATATTAATTATCTTTTACATTAATTATCTTTCACTTTATGATGAGGCTGACCTATACCCTTTATATCACAATTAGGGTTACAGGTAAATCTAACTCTTAGAAAATATATCAAGGGATCTAACACACCCACTAGTGTTCAACCACTAGGGGAACATCCACCTATGCTCAGCCACGGGGACGTCCAACTAAACAAATCTCTATCTCATTGAGTCTCATAGGAGAATCATCTAGACACACACTCACTAGTGCTCAGCCACTAGGGTCACGTCCACTTGTGCTCAACCACAAGGACGTCCTACTCAACAGATCTCTATCTCAGTAAGTCTTACAAGAGAATCATCTGGAGTACCACATTGTCTCAACTCTCTACAGAGAGGAGAACAATACACCCATAACATGGCACGTTCACCCCTCTCGGTGGTACACATTGTTTCATCTCAAATGACACACCCATCTCATGGGCATTCTCCCCACACAGGGGCACACAACGTTCCATCTCAGTCTCAGAGAGGAACAACACACCCATCTCATGGGCACACCCAACTCATGGGCTCTCTCACAGGCCGACTCATTCAGTTTATGTCCTGGAGGATGTCTCACGCAGTAATCATCAACAAGATTGTGAATCCCAAATATACATGGAAATTTTTATAAAATAGAAACATGTAGATAATGTGAACCGTAAAAATTGAATATGAAGAAACAAAAATTAAAAATATGTATATTTATCAACCAAAAAATATAAAATT